>JAPYMA010000172.1:0-307539 GCA_035041965.1 Anisakis pegreffii | reverse complement strand
TAATGATGCAATTTCAAATTGCTGATCAAAGATCAAAATTGTTTACACCGATGCGTTCCCATTACAACGGAATTTCGCTATAGACTTCTCAATGCATGATGTCAAAAAACGTCAAGCGATGATCCATACTTACAATGCTTTCAACACGCACGTGTACACCTACGCACGCTCGCATCCGAGGCATGACACTCGAGATTCATGAGACCTTTGCATCTCTACTCTCTCGTATATTCCCGTTCTATTTTCTTTCTCACTAGTCATCGCAATGCTATTTTGACAATTTTCGGCTTGATGACGAGAGCAAGCACCCCACCTGTCCACCGATTTTTAGCCACCATGATGGCTTAATTCACTTACAATTCACTTACAATTATTCTGTGACTATTTAGATGCATTTTATTTGATTAATACTAAAGAATTTCAATGCCTCCGGATTTCATCCGGAATGAAAAAGCTTCCAAGATCCCAGAGAATGATCTCGGCGAAATATCTTTTATTTGCACTGATGTTGAAATTCACTCGCTAGTGATATGACATAATAATATTTACATGCTTTGTTGATCACTTCGTTGTGATCATAATGTGCATTCTATGATCTGTTAGTAGTACCATACCAACTGATCATCACAGATCATATCACTATGATTGATTGCCTTGTTCATTCAGTATTCATTTATTTCGCTCATAAATGTTCTGTGCGGTGCAGTTGTGGTGCGTAATATATTTTTATATATGTTATTCATGTTTTTAGTTCGCTCATGTATTTTTTGGCGCAATTCGGAATTGCGCCGTAGATATTTTGAGATCATACAATCTTCTAATTTTCTTGTTTTTAGTATCATATCGCTTGTTTGGTTGATCGCTCAGATTGTATTGATATGAACTTGAGGAAAACTACGAACTAATCATTTAATAATGTTCTAGATCAGAGGTGATCGAGACTGGACAAACCGTGACACGTTAAACTATACTGTCACTGGTCATCACCTGGGATCAGAGGTGAGGAATTGAATCATTTCTGGGGTGGTTTAATTCGTTTGTTGGTGATATGAAATGACTTTATTGTCAGTCAATCTTGTTAATTTCTCTTGATCTGGCGGAAATGTATCGTATATTCTTCATGTATGGGTATTGTGTGAATATTCTCTGTTAGATGGGTTGGTGTATAAAACAGTTGTGTGATAACAGACGTAATATAGATAGAGATGTTGATATTTTGGGTAATGTAGCAATGCGATATTTGCTTGAAAATGATATATCTTGTCATCATTAAACCGTCATCTAATTCCAGGTAAAGTCGCGCGCTGATCGTTATAACCGGGTGACGAGAGACGACAACCGATGGTGATGGGTCGACGGCAATTGACAGACATGGCGTTATCGATTCAATATCTCGTGGATGGATCAATGATAAGCAATATCGCCTGGATATATCGGATCAAAACAACAGCAAGCAACAATTCAATGAATACTCAATTCAACAATATTATTCAACAGTATTCAAAAAAACATTCCATCGTGGCGCAAAGAAGCGTCAGGTTAGTAGTTTCAACTTGTACTTAGGGACACAGAATAAAATTCAGTTGTGGTCAGTGACCGCTTTTTTAATTACTTCCTTTATCATTCTTTAATTCATTTATGAGTATTGTGAACTATATTTGTATATGTTATTAATTACATGTAAATCATGCGTTATTTGTAACTGAATAATTAAGAATAGATACAATACAGTGGCAGATTTTGTGGTGCATTGTCAGATTTTATCGTTGTTGATCATAAATTTGTGAACATATTTATGATGCCTCATATGTTTTAACTGGGGGGATTTTTTAGTGCTTTTTAATGCAGTTGCTAATGTTATTTGCGTTATGTTACCATCACTGCTTTGTGTTATTGTTACTGTCACTGTATTGTCAAATGTTGAGAAGTTTAGCTCTTTTGAAACAATTTGATATCAAAGGAAAAATATTATAAATTCTGACTTAGATTACCACCTATTGGATTTAGTTTTCTATTTATTCTTTAATGTTTTGAATTAATTGAATTGTATATTATATATAATGTATATATTCATGCATGTTGCCACAAATTATCGTGTATTTTTTCATTATTTATATGTTTATTTATTTATTCATTTTCTACATTCATTGCTATTGTGAATATTGTAAGCCTTCTTATACGGGATGTGGGTAGGGCGAAGGAGGGATGCGGCACGTAACGACCCGCTTAACTCCGGAGCCAGAGGTAGGGACTTGGACTGGTTATAGATATGGCCCATCCCACCTGATTAAAATTTTTTCAGTTTGTGCACCTCACCATCTCCCTCCCCCCCCTTCCCAATTTGGACTCTACTACGTGAATCTGTGTTGGACTCTAGCATAGATATGAGACTAGCACACTTGCTGATATGTATTGAGGTAGCTGTCGCAGCTTAACTTAATTTGATTTAACTTAGTCATAACTTTAACTTGACTTAGCTTGACTGCGACTGTATTATAAGCTCACTGGACCAAAACTTCGAAACGACTTGACTGAAAATTTAGCACATGTTGACTTAAGTCGGTGTAGCGATTAGCGGGCTCTGACTTTGCTTAATCAAACGTTAGTTCAACGTTACTGTGAGCCATATTAGCATGCGATTTAGAGGGATACTTAGCTATCTATGGACAACCTAACGCAGTATCCTAGTCTCGTCATGGCTGAAAAAAGCTCTCAAAATTGATCGCTTCTTAGAATTAGAGGTATCACATCAGAGAATACATAGTTTGTTGCGGGAGGAGCTGTGACTAGGGTTGATAATAAGTGCACTGGCATATGAAAAAAGAAAACTATCCCTGCAAAAATGAGTTTCACGAACGTAGGGTATGAATCGCCTTATGAAGTTAGCGGTAGGTCTGGAAAGTTCGCCTGGACCACTCATCCTGTAGAGTCGAGTTGATGAGTGGTGACTCGAAAAACTTCTTTCTTGTAATAGTGTTTAGTAACAGCTGGACTGAGTTGAGTGCAATATCATGTGTGCAGTTAATGGTCATTTTTAAAAAGCAAATTTTGATTGTGTGGGTGATCCCAGCCTGTCGAGCTGCCAACAAGAGGGGCTAGGTTTAGATAAATGCGACGGGCGTTCCCCGCCTACCGGCAGTCTCGGCGAATCGGGGAGAATGAACTTAAAATATGCTAGCGATATTTACCCGAGTATCGCTAGCATTTATTCTTCGGAACATATTACGGGCGTTCCCGGCCCGGGAAAGGCGCCGATTTGACCGGGGATAGGGATTGCGCGTAAGTTGGCCTGAGTAGTGTGCTCGTGCATTTGCTCAGGTAACGAGGGTTCCCGGACTCACTGTGCGCACTTTCTCTTAACAGGGGGGAATTATAATCGGGTTGACCATTGGCTTGCAAATATGA
This sequence comes from Anisakis pegreffii, assembly GCA_035041965.1. Lineage (NCBI taxonomy): Eukaryota > Metazoa > Nematoda > Chromadorea > Rhabditida > Anisakidae > Anisakis > Anisakis pegreffii. Next base: position 304,134 of record JAPYMA010000172.1, on the reverse strand, counting down.
AATCGCTTCGCTCAGTTCAATGTTACTAAATGCACTATAAGAGGAAATCTCTCAGGTGTTTGTGGTTACTCGCCGAAGCTTATCTATTAGCTAGTGTCATGACGGCATTCATACACATCTATGGTGACATCCTTATTTCCCTTGCCAGTGCAGTTATTGTCTGTCATTAGTGCTAACAAGGTACTTGATAACTTTGAGAAATCCATTCAAATGAGAGGAGAGGCATTATAGGTTCTTCAGTTGCTAACTGAAGAGTTGCTATTCAGTTGCTATTTTGTTTTGATAGCTACACTGGCATATGAATGGAAAAAAATATCCCTATAAAACTGAGTTTCACGACGTAGGGTATGAATAGCCTTATGAAGTTAGCGGTAGGTCTGGAAAGTTCGCCTGGACCATTCACCTGAAGAGTCGAGTTGCTAACTGGTGACTCGAAGAACGTCTTCTTCGTAGTGCTGTTTGATAGCAGCTGGAAGAAGATTCCAATGTTATCAAATGTGTTATGAGGAAAATCTCTCAGGTGTTTGTGGTTACTCGCCGAAGCTTATCTATTAGCTAGTGTCATGACGGCATTCATACACATCTATGGTGACATCCTTATTTCCCTTGCCAGTGCAGTTATTGTCTGTCATTAGTGCTAACAAAGTACTTGATAACTTTGAGAAATCCATTCAAATGAGAGGAGAGGCATTATAGGTTCTGCAGTTTGGTTTCGATAGCTACACTGGCATATGAATGGAAAAAAATATCCCTATAAAACTGAGTTTCACGACGTAGGGTATGAATAGCCTTATGAAGTTAGCGGTAGGTCTGGAAAGTTCGCCTGGACCACTCACCTGAAGAGTCGAGTTGCTAACTGGTGACTCGAAGAACGTCTTCTTCGTAGTGCTGTCTGATAGCAGCTGGAAGAAGATTCCAATGTTATCAAATGTGTTATGAGGAAAATCTCTCAGGTGTTTGTGGTTACTCGCCGAAGCTTATCTATTAGCTAGTGTCATGACGGCATTCATACACATCTATGGTGACATCCTTATTTCCCTTGCCAGTGCAGTTATTGTCTGTCATTAGTACTAATAAGGTACTTGATGACTTTGAAAAATCTATCCAAATGGGATGTGAAGCATTGTGGATTCTTCAGTTTGTTAACGGGGAAATATTCGAATTCCATCAAATTTAAAGTCACCGCCTCTGTTCTTAATAGTTGATCACTTCCGAGAGCTTATTTCCCGGGCCAGGGTTGAACTGGATGACTGCAGTTTGGGCTGCGCATAGAGGTTAGAACTTTGTCTTAACCGTTAACACAAGGTGTTCTCAGGCTTGAAATGAGCAGATGTGTGTCCTCAATAAGGTGTTTCTGAGACAGTATTTTTGGGATAATATTGTGAAATTCTGTTGTAGTTTACAATTCGAGCACTCAGATGATAACTTGAGGAACGGAAAGGCAGGTAGCATTCCTCATATTGCTCTTATAGCTTGTGTAGACGGAGACAAGACTTGAGTTTTGTCTTATCAGTAGCTTGACCTGACTTCAACCTTATTTTGCCAAAATATTTTCGGCTCGCTTGATTCTGTTTCGTTTTTAAGATATTCTTTCAGAATGTGGTCATGCTATTTTGTTTTGGATTATCCGATTGGAGGTAGGCACTGAAGTGCCGTGTTTATGTGAATATTTGTTTGATTGTTGTGTTGCTATTGTTATTGTGTATATATAGGCATGAAATTTCTTGATTTGATTGTATTAATTGTTGTTTATTTTAATTTGTTTGATTGTCCGGTTACCATGATTATTTCCTATTGTTGTTGATGTGATGATTATGTTGTGCTTTTGTGCCTCTATCATTTTGTTCATCCTGTCGTTGTTCACTACCGTGTTTTTATGTTGTCGCGCCAGGCATAATGACGGGAAGTATTGCTAGGCATGATTTAGTGGCGTTCCATGATTGAGACACAATCGCAAAGTGCGTAGAGAAACCTGCACAAAATACCCGGGTGCAATTCGACGTCACGTGATAGGGACAGGCTCAAGTTTGAAGTTCTTGCCTGGACATAAGCTCATAACTTTGCTGAGATTTGGATAATTTTGAAAGTATCAATGATGCGTGGCGCGACAGCTGGATTAAATATTTTTTCACGTGTTACCACACATTACACCGAAATCGCCTGAAAGGATCGACGAGTCGTCAGCATTTGTCGAGTTTAGGAATGTCATGGAGATAGGTTTGAGTGAATTCAAGTGCAGTATAGGTTCTAGGATTGTTGCAAAGGCTTCTCGAAATATCGATATGAGAAATCGTTTCGAAAATTTAGCAATGCAAAACATTGTTAGCGATTCGGTAAATGAAATGATTAATCATGAATCGAGGAACATCCCATGGGTAGATCGGATACATAATTCACGCATAGTGAGACAATTCTCGACCAATGAATTAGCTTTTTTCGAAGAACATGATGATTTGACAAAAAACAAGAGTTTCAGAATAAAGGGATAGATCCTCTCGGAAGGTATGAAAAACATTTAGTCATTTAGCATAGGATAGGAATTTCAGAGCAAGTAGGGCATTCATGGTGTGGCGTGTAATGCATTTCAGCGTAAATCCTACGATGAGATCAGTAGGTTAGAATGAGCATCACTGTTTGAGATTTACTAATATGCACAGAAAAGGTAGCTGCCTGTGACTTATGTTCAATTCTTTCTTCTGTGGAGAGCATGCAACTTCGAAAAAACCATCTGCATTTCCCTTCGGCAGCCATGAGTCATGCTTCGTATCGAAATCTTCAAGAGTATTCAGTTAGCGCTTCTGAATGTACATGTATGCTGTTCTTTCCTTCTATCTGATATGAATGACCACGCAAGGACGGTGGCAACTGTAATGGTAAGTGCTCAAGTACATGGTGAATGTGATGGTAATATACATGGCAACTCTAATGATAAATGTACATGCATGCTCCTCTTTCAAACTGTAATGCTCAAGCTGAACGATCGAAGCTTTTTATTGTGATGAAGGTGGTAGGGATTGCAGAAACAATAATTGAAGTGACAATCAAAATAAATTTTATTTTCATTCGATATCACGTACTACCTCATTACATAACAAACAAATCTCTTGAGACCACTGTTTAAACATTGATAGAGTTCAAGGTACTTGATGTTCTCTGGTCTAAGAATTATATCGAACGTTTTTAACAGATCCTGATATCAGCAAGTCTTCTGCTCACCCACAAATTCAGCTTTTTCATACAGTGCCTAACTATACGAACATAAAACCTTCCTTCTGCATGGCGATATGACATGTTAAAACCTTCTCGGGCGCAATTGATGAACAACATTCAGTATCCAGTCCAGCTGTGAAAAAATCCTAGAACTCCCAAAAGATTTATTCCATTTATAGAACACCTGACATAAAATCATGTATTTATTCGGTTGTTGCCAATGATTCGTCCACCTCGTTCATCCACGCCTTTTGCCTTCTAAAAAATCAACTACAGAACGATGCAATGTGAATGAATTCATTGGATTTGTTGCCACTAATGCCTTTTATGAAGAACTTCAATATCACAATTCCACAAAAAGATTACAGTTCAGCAGAAAGTCTCTTGAATAGTGGGATAATGTTCTCTTTGAATGCACATGAAAGTTCTCAAACTGGAGCATATTAACATTCGTTGAAAACGAACAAATTTCCAAGTATTAATGGTAAAAATCTCGCGATTAATTGAATTCAATAGAATCAAGTTGTACGTTCAGCAAGATGTGTCGCTTTCTAAACAATTTTTGATCGCTTTAGATAGCAACATGTTTGCTTTCTTAATGACTGAAATGCATGGATTCTATCATGCACTGGTTTCGGTTTCTTGATGAGATGATATAAGACAAGTTGCCTTACATATGCGTTGAAATAGACGTTTGTTGGCCTGCATTGTGTGTGACCTTTGATGTTATTGACACGCATTTGTAGTTGTACAGTGGCTGGCTCGATTCGTTCATCGTTGAGTAACACTCGACTTGTTGATGTGATCACTTCTTGTACGGTTTTTGTTTGCATCGCTTCGGCCAAGTCATCATCTAAGCAAAAATGATGCTTACTCTTGTCATATAGTCCCAGATAAATGGTCTAGATAAATGTCTAAATCACATACAGTCATATAGTCCTAGATGAATGTCTAAATCACACCTATGTCAAAATCCTAGATAAATGTCTAAATCACACCAGAAAAACCTGACAAGACAACGAAAAAATTTGGAATGAACATGACGCTTGCTTTCCTCCGCTTCAAGAAAATATTCATCGGAAGGACTGAGATACGACACCGTTTCTAATCCAAATTGGAAGCTGACGATAAATTTGGTCAGCGTTCATTCATTTGATCGCACCACAACTACGGCATCAGCACAGATCGACTGATCTAACGGAAGAATTTCTGACACCCTTGCTATACAGTATACAATGATGGATGTCGCTATTTTAGGCTATGAATAAGTGACTATGACTGACCAACTTCTTCCTGTTCGCTGTTTTCACCTTTAATGAGATTGACTTTCGAACGATTCAACGCCTTCTTGAGACTCTCGTCGAAACGTTTCCGTAAATCATCGCTTTCATAATGGATATCTGTGCTGCTGCGTTCCGAGTTGTGACTCGTTTTTGATTTACTTTTTCCACTCTTTCTTTCATCAATCTGTTGTTCTTTCGCAGTTCCTTCGCTCGACTGAATCCATTTAAACTTAACGAATTCCATATTTGCATTAAACGATACGTCAATGATTTGCAAACAATAATCTTGAATTTGAAATGAGAAGCGACGAACTTTCAGCTAGATTTCGAACGAAACTGGAAGTATTCGCCAGTCATATCGTACCTTAAGGCGATCAGCTCCACTATCGGTGTTATCCCTTGCGCTCAATGAATCAAATTTGTTTGATGTTGAGTTATTTAAATTTTCAGAATATCTTCTTGAATTCGCTCTCCGCTCTCTCAATCCATGACGATGCTAGAAGAATATACAAATGATTATTAAGATCATTTATATGTCAATTTTAAGATCAATTTGATCTTAATAATCAAATTGTTAATTGACAGTTTGACTGTTAAGATCAAGTCGTCAATCAAGATCATTCGCAATTTCTATCATCTTCGATCACTGCAGAAGCAATTAAATGCTGAATAAACTGTTGAAATACCTTTTTGCGCTCGTGACGCCTCTCATGTTTTGAACTAGCCATTCGCCTAGTTCATTCACTGATAAAATGACCACGGATTGCCAAGAAATGGAATACCCTGTCACTGAATCATATAACTATGCAAAATCATAATTTGCAGACTTTATGGAAATTTTAGAGCATGATTTCTTTGCGATTTCCGACTGTTTGCACTAATTGAATACCGTAAAACCTCTAATCAAATATGATGTTCCTTCCTTTTGCATATTCTTTGAATACTTTGAATCTACGAAAGGCAACTCGTGAGGATACTGTGGTGTGGAAAGAATTACCTTGCGATCAGTCTTCGCTCTCGATGTGGGCGCAGGTTAACCGATCCCAATGCTACTCTATGTTGCACAGACCTTTTCCATTTCTGAGCGAAAATTCTGAAGAATGCTTCGTCTCATTTTATTCGTGGTCTGCCTAAGGGCCTCTTCACTCCTCTTGGAATCCACTGCGTTATTCGACTAGTCCAACGGTTATCATTCATTCTCGCTACGTGCCCGGCCCATTTTCTGTTACTGTGGTGTGGAAAGAATATTATGCGAAATTTACAGAAATATTCAAAAAACAATTCATCGCACAAAATCACTGTACATGATAATATTAGACTTGTTGTTGGCCACATCTTAACAAATAGCACGTCAACTGTATACTTTGGCAACAATATCGTTGAACTGTTACATGACACGAAAACAAAAACTGTGAACGATAATTCAGATTCACAAGAACAATCAAACCTAGCGGATAACAATACAGTTTTAACATTGATACAGGTAATTTCAACTGATAAGAGTTTCCCATCCCCTCATCTGATCAATAACACTTACAATGAAGTACAAAACTTCACTTCTATCATTGATCAGTGGAGTGCGGAGCGATTCACATGCCATATCATATTCTAAACAACAGCTACGTCAACTCTTGGATGAAGCTTTCTACCAGTGAATGCACATCACGAATCGCAGAAGAAGACCCACAGAGCACGTGTACTGATGTGTAAAATAGACAAAAGTTGAATGCATCGCAATAAATGCGAAGAAAATGTAATACTGAGATATACAGGATAACAAATACTATATGGCATAACAATCGCATAATGACAAATCGATACGTCTGTTTGTGAAAAATGCATCTGCCCAATTGCCAATGTAAACTTCTTCTAAAAAGTTCAATCCAGATTATCAAGGCAATTGAATGGACAACTGGATAGAATGGACTGTTGACTCTCATGCTCACGTATGGATTCCAAAACAACCTCGCACGTAACGAGGTTAAGCAATAAAGTGATCAATGACAGATCCAATTTGATCACGAAAATGCTTGTCAAGTTCAACTGAGTTATTTCAATATGTAAGTGGACTAACATAAGGTAAATTCTGGAGAATTCAACGTCAAAATTTCCACCAACGTTATCGATATATACACAAGTACATCATTATTTTTTTACAATGATTTACGAGAAAATGCTTACAAGGATAGGTCAGAATTCATAAAAGAAGGTATTCGCATATCAAAATTTAATCACCTCTTGCGAAGTATGGAGATCGGCACTTCTTGTAAAGCTTATACACATAACACTCTGATGAATAGTTCCAAAAGAGTTATGACTATTCGACACAACAAATTTAAAAAACAAACAGAATACATCAAAACATCCGCTGTTGAGAACAATTCAATAAGATGTAAAATCAAAAAAAAACGGTCCTATCATTGTTAATTCTCGAATATCCGGAAACAAAACACTCCTAATCTATAGCTGAAGATTATTTATACGTACTGTGATTTAATTTCATGGCTGAGAACACCATCTCCTAAGACAACTGCATCAAACTCTCCTGCTAAGGATATTTTTTGGATACAAAGCTTTTAAAAGAACATGTTACTGCGTTCATCTGATGCCATAAAGTTAAGAAATATTAAATCTAAATCCGCAAACATTGCCGCAATTGATTAATCTTTCTCCGGACTCCAACAACCAATATTATTAAGATGATGCTTTGACTGTCTCGCATAACATTTACAAAGTTTTCGTATTTTCAGCGATCGGTTTCGTCTCCCTCGTCATGAACGAGAGGCCATCAGATGGGAGTGGTGAACTGATGAATGCTGTTAGGAATATCAATGGCCAATGACGGCCAAGTGCTTGTCTTACGTTCTCCATGAATCCGAGCTGATATGCGTGCACATCCTGAAATCAGCAGCATATATAAATTCGATGAAAACATTTGTTTATGACACTCATGCTCTATACGACTTAAATGCCTTAAGCAATTTTAATCTAAAATTATCTTACGTTAATAATTCAGAAGGCACTCAATTTCAAACCGACTGCCGTCATTTTCCAAAAAAATAGATTCATTTTAAGATCTAATACTTTATGCACTCATACAGCAAGTGTTCAGTCTTTAAAGCACGAATTTATTAAAATTTTATGAGATGCAGAAACATTTCTTTTATGAGTTGTCTTCATTCGCTTTTTACACAAAATAGTTTTAAAATAATGCAAACACAACTTCTAGATGAATACCAACCAAACGTTTTCGGTTGTTACAATGTTCATTAAAACCTCATATCAATCTTAAAAGATGCATTTTCACGACAGTTTTTTTTTTCATTCTTTTTTACAAACAGAGTTTCCGTCGAAACGAAAATACACCACAACGGAGCTTTTTGTTAATCGAACAGCTGATTATCCCCAACGTCATGTTTGAAATGATACATCCAGGCAAGTTGAGTGACATATTTGCAAAGCTGCTTATGCTCTCAATCATTTTCAGACAATATTAATTCGCAACCAACAAAATAAACGAAACTAAATTACATATTACCATAAGATATTCGACTCGTGTCTGTCCTCGATACAAACAAAACAATTGCGCACCAATGAGGTAGGTCAGGAACAGGGACACAGTCAACGCGAATACGAATACCATAACGCAAAGGAATTGCGAGAATGTGATTACGCGAGCCAGTAGAGCAATATGCGGCACTACCAACTGCCATAGCTGCATCACGGTAAAACCGCCCAACGCTGACCACATGAATGACCAATTCCATCTGAAGATCATTTGTATACTGAACCAATGGTTAGGAACATTTCACGATCGAATGGATTATCACTTACATTCACATAGTTCAAAATTCTACTAACGATAAAATTAGGACTCCCAACGATACCGAATTATCTCACTGGGCTACATGCACAGCTTTCAAGCAATTCTGCGGCTCAGTCTTTAACATCTTCACCAATTCTTTCTTCTAGTCAAAACAAAAGCTAGTAAAATAAAGCAGAAAAACACGAAATGAAAATGCTCGACTGAAATACCCCGATAATATCAATAATCCAGATATACTAGATCATTAATAATCAAAAAAACCCATCTGAATGGAATAGCCAGTTTATTAGAACATGATATTCAAAAATCTGAGAAGACATTAAAGAATCAATAACTCAGCCCACTCGAGACTTCATTATCCTACATCCTGACATTACTGGATATCCATGGATAAATTTTATCTAAAAGATCAGAAATTGACAGGAAAATGAATTTACATTGTGACGGTGACCGCTATGATCCAGAGGTTGCACACCGCTGCAATATAATACCTCTGATTGAAGTGTCCAACGCAGACAGCCGCAAATGAACAATGGTGATCACGACGCAATGCACATTTGTCACAAGCTAAAAATAATTCAGAGCATTTCACTATTTTTTCCATAAAACAAAATCAAAAAAGCAAGGGAACCACTTAACAAATTCACATAAAATTTTCCTTTCACACGAAAATGCTACAAATTCGAAACCAAATTTTAATCAAACTATAAGATCAACTGCTCGCTGTCAAGAAACTATAGCTCCAGCTTGAAACAAAGACATGCTAAATGGTAATACTTGGACAATGATGTGATCGTGGCGGTTCATTGAGTTGACAGTTATGGCAATAATGATATCCCGGTTTGATTAAGGCCGGTAGTTCTGAACAACGACCATTCGGTCCAACAACGATCATCTTATAGATGTTTGTGAAAGCGTTAATTCCCAAATACGATAGAATGCACACTCGCCAAATCCAACTCTTAAAAACGCTTCTGTTAATACAAAATACATCAAATATTGATGAACATTAACTCAAAAACTGTTATTCACTTCAATAGATCCACATAAAGACTTAGTATTTTGATTGAAAAAACGGTGCTACGAAATCATGCAAGGCAAAGAGTTTTGACTGAATGAAACAATAAAAATTGGCTGAACAAAAAGGATAGTAAAGTTGACTCACTTCGGAGAAGATATCATAGCAACGCGGTAGAATGACGAATATTTCGAATACAAAACCCAACGGCAACATGATGAACAATATGAACATTGCGATCTGGAATATATATTTAAACGTTCAATTCAAAAACCCACAAGATAAAAACATTCCAGCGAAACAGAATTCACAAAATTCATGTCAAATGTTTGGTAGAATAATTAAATTTCTGCCCAGAAACTATCCACGGATAAAAGCATGTTGCTTGATAAACACAAGAATAAACTCGTCATCTCACCAAATCTTGTGTTTCAGATGGAAGCATCTTCTTGATCCGACCTGTGAAGTCATCGAACAGCGACTCCGCCATATCTTCAGCTGTCCTTGTACCGTAACGCTCTGTACCATACATTCTTGTGGTTTGATTGAAACACCTGGAAATAATCAAGTTTATACGGTTCTGCGCAATCGGCATCAATCATAATATTTGTCGTAAACTTCATCGTATTATTCAACCACAACAACGATAATGAAGACATCCAAACAACGTCAATAAAGCAATAACAACTAAAATCGAAATGATCACAAATGTGAAACGATCATAAATAAATGAAATTGGAGAGTTTCGCTGATAATAGCCAACATAATAAAAAAGGAATTTGGGTAAGGAGCTTAGATGTGACTCGCAGGTTAGACTTCATCAATGGAAATATTGTAGACGATAAGCACGTCAAGCAAAATAATTTGTGCGTGCATTCCCTTAGAATTTATCGATATTTATCGATATCGATAACAAGAAATTATTAGATTGCAATTGTTTGTTTGCATTCGAAATTGTTTTGAAATGGTCTGTGATTGTTTATGAACAATGTAATGATTCATAAATCGGAAATTAACAACAGCACATAGGGCATTGAATATAATAAAATGAATTTGAAATAAAGGCATTAAAGTCGTTGTGATAAAGAATATTAAAAGACATATTGCATTATGAAAAAATAACATTCACAATAATCGTCTTAAAATGCGGAAAGCGCTATCAGCGGAAACAGTAAGAAATGGCTGGGCAAATTGTTCACCTAAAAAACACGTTAGCACCGTTCTACGAGAGCAACCACCGCTCGCAAATGATTTTACTATAATGATTTTATTCATGCTATTGAAAGTCTTTATTTTAAAACGTGTGTCATGTTGTCGCATGACTCACATTTCACATTACAATTTTATTCGTAATAATTGTAATGTTACAATTCAGAATAAATATGAGTCATGTGTAGTAAAACTATATTTGGAATAAAATACGGATATTTGAACACATTTTTTTAAATTAATATGATTCTAACTGGAAACAATGATTAATAATCTACTGAAACTAAAAATTCTTCGTACTTCGTAAATCAATCGTGAAAGGAATAAGGAAAACAGTCGGCAACAATGAGCTATAAAAAACTAGAAGCAAGTAAACTTGAAAAAATCGAACCCAACACTTTTATCAGGGAGAAATGGTAAGTTGAAAGTTAAATTCCAAGCAATCATGTACGTTAAACAGGTTAGAATCAGCTGAAACAAGTTGTCTAGATGCACAAGTGTGAACCTTGAAAACGACCAATAACAACCAAATAAAAAAATTCCAAATTAACGTTTAACAAATCAACGGATTGCCGTACTGCAGATAGTTCACCACTAGAATCATTAAGCATCAATCACTTTCATCACCGGAAAGCCGAATAGTCACTTCAGCGGCTTAATTCCGATTGAGAAGTGAATCAATTCAAACATTAAACTTAAATTCGACCAATGAATCGAGTCGAAGAATTGTTTCGAATCAACTCAACTGAGACTTTACCGTTCGAAAATAACACACCTCAAAAACGGAACCAATCTAATAAACACCACTAAAAAAGCGATAACAACAAAACAGGAGTTGTTCATTCAACAATTCACTGTTGCATTCACCATTTTGTTTCGCTACTAACTCGACTAGACCGGTTATTCGAAGACAGCGACTAATCAATAGTAGTATAGTCTGCTGCTTTGAGTATGCTATTTGTGGCTATGGCTAGCACGAAAGCTGCGATGTTGTAAACCCACTGCACACTAACTAATCGCTAGTTCGTTCGCTTGCTCTTATGTATGTAAGACTAACCGATCGCCTATGGCAATGAACGTCTTTAAATCATACTACTTACTGCCTCGAGAATGCATCATTCTGATTGGTCTGATGTGTAAAGGTACTGATAAATGAATCGTTTGTATATTTCACAGCTCTATGATTATGTTCACACTTGAATGAATAACATCACATTTAAATGACATCTAACTCAACCGAAAGAATAAATCGAAAGTAATTTAGTAGTTCCATTCGGCTGAAAATGCACTAACAATTCATGCCCTTTTTCGGATAACTCTATCGTCACGATGTGTATTCAGATGCATTTTTTCGGGTATGCATAGGAAAGTGAGTAAAATGAATCGAACATTTACTGGAAAAATGATGAAACAAGAGAATTACATTTGATATATGACTGTTTAAATTAAATATGCTTGACAATTACATCACATATATGATCGACAATGAACTGAAATATACAGCTGGCAGATGTTTTGTGTAAACAATATTTTATGACACGATATTTCAAAGACTTCATCGAAATTATAGCAGTCAAATGAGTCATGCAAAAATCCAATCGCTTTTCCATTCATTAGTGACTTCTGTCCGCTGCAAAAGTAAAGCTTTAATTAGAAATGGACTAATTGAGCACGACCTAATGGTCACGATAATGATGAAGGATTGAAATATTCTCACTTGATAAACGGAACTAAATTCCTAGGTTTCTAGGTGAAGTAGAGCTTTATCATGATTTATCCCCTGAATCAATTAGTAATCATGCAATGTGCATAACAAATCAAATGCAAGGCTCAAGATAACCCATAGATTCTGAGATCCTGCAACTCCTCAAAGAATTGCCAAATCTCTTAATGAACACGACGAAACCGGATTTCAATTAAGCACAGGAGATGAAAATGACAGAATGAAAAGGATACTGAAATGGATATGAAGTTCTCGAGCATAATCAGGGATTATCTCCGGTTTTTCCACCAAAAATATCATCCCCAAATCCACTTTATCTTGCTAATAAACTTATAATTTATGGATGAAAAATTGTCTTCTCTATGTTACCTGATGCTTCTTCAATCAAGCTCTTTTTTGCTGATGATCCGCCTATAACAACGTAACTTATAGATTTATAAAAATTTATAAAAAACCGTAATAATCATTTTGATAAATTCCAATCATTACCGAAGATTTCAATGGATGAATTTGATAAAAAGCTCTAAATTTATGCGCGCAGTTGGAAAATTACTGTGCAAATGAAATTGAGCAGTGGGGAGTTGATTTGGTTCGGACAACAAAATTTCATTCAGTGAATTTTGATATCAAGATGCATTTTCATTTAAGAATGGTACAACGATTCTACGAGCTTTTTGGCGCAAGTGATTAATGAATTTCAATGAATTTTTTCCTCAATCTAACTCGACGCTGCTAAATTATATATTATCCATCTCAGATTCCACGAAAAATGTGCTCATTAAACAACAACCAGCGATTTTGCTCGAATTTAACAGATATTTGGCCAGAAAAGAGCAGAATTTGAAATGAGTAACTTCAGATTCGTTTGGTAAGTTTGACGATGACGTTACTGACAACGGTGAACTTTGAGTGGTGTTCGTTATTTGTATGTCTTCATTTCTGATACTGCTGAAACTATTGAGATTCTATTGTGACATCGACTTAGATTCTATTGTGAACAGATTCTATTGTTTCATCGAACGATCTTATTGCCGTGAGATCGAGATTATTTTGGCAGTTTGATCACAAAACGAATATTCAAAGAGTTTGATCAATTCAGATCAATCTGATCAAAATGATTCAGGTAATGATTCGCAAACATATGCCGCTTGTCATTATATGCCGTTTACTTGATCCTGATCTATAAGTTCACTTGTGCACATTCTCAATTCAACGACTTGTTAACAACTAATGTTATTGAAATTCGACAGTTGCTATAGAGGACACTCGAAAAAGCACGAACGAACCCCTCATCGAATGCTTCCAGATGAACGAATCCTCCATTACTTGATCGACGTTTCTCGCGAATTAAATCCACCAAATTGCCTAGTATCGGCACACCCGGTTCACCGCGTTCTCTGTACTGTATATAAAGCTTTTTTTTATTTGGCAGAGCGATTTAGAAGAGTTTCCTATTTTAAACGAACAACAAATTACGTTCGGCCACCTTGCTCTGTTGAGAATCTGGATCTTATGACTTCTGAACGATCTTACCAATGATTAAAAATATGCGGCTAGGTCTAAATGTAATAATAAGTTTCTCTGGAATATAGAAATGATGCAATACATCAGCACATGCTGCGATGCAATTCCGAAGTGTTTCGTGTTTTATCATGCTTGCGAAGAGTGAGGAAGAAGTGGACATTTGATGCTCCTTTCCACAAACAACGAAGGTCATTAAAATCCACACCTTCAAATGAATTTTAATTCCAAAGTAGACGAATATCACTGCGAGCACTATGCCATAGAACATTATGGCGACGTACAAACGTCAATTCTCATGAAAGCCAAAAACCCTGTCGAAAATCCCAGCCACCCGCTGGTCGGGCGATTATAAACAATGAATAATGAATGAACAATGAACAATCCTCATAATCATCATCATTTAAAATATCACTGAAATTATCATTGAATTTATTTATTTGTTAAAAATTTTGTTGAATTTATCTATTCGATAAATTATCATTGAATTTATCCATTTACTTAATATGAAGAATGTAAATCTGATTCATATATATCTGTGCATTATCTTCATGAAGTTCTTTTTGTAAAGACTGATTTATTTACAAGGTAAACGCACGAAATTCCTGCAGCGACACCAATTTCCTGTCCAAGGGAAGTTATTTGCTGATATAATCGGAACAATGTAATAAAGTGAAACTCCCTCAAACATAACTGACTGAATGAAATTTCGCAATCAATTATCAATGCCATCTTAAAATGAGATGGTTGGATGACCTTAAAAGGGAAAAGTGTCATATCGCTATTCAACACGCATCGCCAATCATCTTCCAAAGCAATCGAACTGAACTGACATCTAATCAAAAGAATAACTTTTCAGATGTGCACTCTAATGCATCATGTTTAGATAAACCTCATTTCTATGTTTATTTCCGATCGAAATATTATTCAGCACAAACATTTAGATATCTCTCAACAAACAGCCATCAATCATCACTAATCAACATTAGTTAAATTAAGTCTGTGATGAAAATATTCTATTTTCTACCAAACTGCAGCTTTCATCGATATCGATGATGGAAAATGCCATTTGCTCGTAACGATTTAGCATTGAATATGATCAGGCAATTTTGGTGATATATGAGCATTTGCACATGAGTGATCGCTTGGGACGATCATTCGAATTTATTAGTATTACGAATGTTTCACGCTGATTCGTTAGTGATAAACTCGATCAGAAATAAACATAGAAATGAGGTTTATCTCAAACAACAGTACTACCTACAATATTGATTTGTTGATTTAATCAGCAATTTCGACTCGTAATGAGTCGAAATTGCTGATTAAATCAACAAATCAATATTGTAGGTAGTACTGTTGTTTCAGTCACGCCACTTGGGTGAATAACAGGCAGAATAAGAGCTAACAGGATAGAGTTCAACAGGTATGATGACTTGAAGTTCAGAAAAGTGTTTGGAAAACAAGAAGAGCGAGTAAGATTTTTGTAAAGAGCATGTGCCCGTTCTTCCAGATTGAAGAGTTTTTATGACGTGTAATTGAGTTATCATTTGATGTTCATGGAAATCGTGTTTATTCGAGCAACAGATTTTAGAGTATCAATATAAAGTTTTGTTTCGTTTGTATCAGCTTTTTGTAGTGATTATCATTAGAAGTGATCGATCAATTGGTCCTTTTCGCTTCGAAATTTCATTGCGCCGCTGAAATTGCTCAATCGAATGCTGAGGTGAGCATTTAATGAATAAAACTTTGTAATGAATGAGAAACAATGCATTGCACAATTCCTTATCAACGACCTAGTGTTGCGAGGATGTTTAAAAAGTCGAGGACGGGGGAAATCGAGGACGACCCTGAAAATGTGGTCAGTTCGAAAAAAGTCAGGGACGAGGATTCTAGAAGGGAATCCCCGAAAATTCCCGACCTCCGAAACACACTATCAACGACTAAATAATGGTGACACTATGATCGACGTTGGTCATCTCGTGGTCAGTCAAAAATTATTGATAGGTATTTGAAGTGTCAAATTTTCATGAAATGCGCGGAAATTTTTTTTGCACCTATCAGATTCAAGTGATGAATTTTAACGTACGCGTAGGTTCAACGGGTTTTTGAGAGATCTTCTCTCCTGATTCGTTTTGTTGCTCATTTGATTCGGCTGAGGAAGTGTCCTGAAAATTCGTATCTTTTTCGTCCTGATAGCGAGAAGCGTTGAAAGTTTCAGCAAATTTCAAAAACAATGCGAATCATACGAAGAGAATTTCAGATGGAACATTTATCGAATCATTGAATAGTGGATATCAGTTCAATAATGAGGTGAACTGCGTAAAAGTCGTTTAACATTGAAAGGATCGTATGAAAAGATTCTGACCGAAGCCATTTCCATTGAAGTGGGTAATTTCGGTATATGAGATCTCGTATCGGTCGCAGTTGATTGTGGAACTATTGTGATTTGTTTCGTTGCGTCGTTGCTGCTAAAACAACTCAAATGACTCTCTCGAACAAATTGTCCATTTCAAGAGTACTTGCTCACGCTTTGAAATGGTTTGGATCAAGTGAACCATAGAGATTAGGTCAAAAATGCGAAACTTTCGAGTGTTCCAAGAACTTCCGCAGCTTCCGATGAAATTTTCTCAAACGAGATTTCAATTCGTTGATGAATCGAAATTTTTTGAAAAACTTTATGAAAATTCTGAATCATCCGAGAATTTACGTTGCGGAACTGCTTCCCATATTAATCATTTCATTGTTTTCACTCTTATAGAACTGATCAAC
This sequence comes from Anisakis pegreffii, assembly GCA_035041965.1. Lineage (NCBI taxonomy): Eukaryota > Metazoa > Nematoda > Chromadorea > Rhabditida > Anisakidae > Anisakis > Anisakis pegreffii. The sequence goes on along the minus strand of JAPYMA010000172.1, from coordinate 287,575 downwards.
TATATCGCCAATAATCGGAAATCCTTCTTCTCCGCGTTCTCTCAACTGTAAGGTCACAGTTGGTCGAATGAATATGCATGATTGTTTGTGAGGATTAGAAATTGTGAAAATTTACGTGAAAATAAATATTAAGAATGCACTGCTTCAGTGAAAGGCATTTGAATCCAATTCTTCGCTCAGTTTCTGAAACGCCTCCGAAGCTTATTTGAAAGTTCTTAATTTTAGTCGTTGAAACAATGAAACGTTCTTGTAAACGTTCAAGTATTCATAGAGCATACCCTTAAATGCACGCGAACCGCAATATAAATGAACACAGCTAAAATAACAACACCATAAATCATTGTTAGTTAATAATTGCCTATATAGTATCAACCGACCGGATCTCAGCTGATTAATAATAAAAAGTGATCATTTTTAGATTGAGTGATAAAGTAGAGCGATACTTTTGAGTATCGTTCATGTTAATCCAACATTTACATACGTTTTCAGATCGATTACACTGGACACATCGCGAGTAATTATCAAAACAGTCGATTTCCATAATGTCCCATCTTTCTCCATTAGGTTCACACCTTGGTCCATTTTTCTAGGCTTATGGTTGCAATCGTTCCGGAATTACCAGTTCGGAAAGCGAAGTATCCGCTTATACTGAATTTTTTGGGATGGAGAACAGACTGGTCGATAAGAGAATGCATTAGAGCGTCGCATGCTGACTGATACTTCACAGTTTAATTGAAGGAAATACGAAGTTCCATACATGTAGACGGGAAAATAAGATTCGAATCGTTCTCTCGAGATTTCGAGATTCATTATCAGTTAATATGTAATCATATGACCTGAATTAAGCATTGAGTCGTTCCATAATTGAAGTGAATTAAAACACATGCTTCACGGTTTCACAGTTTTCCATTTCCGTTCGATCTTGTGGGACTGAAAAATTTTTTTGCGATACCATTAGGTTATGAGATATGAGATATCCTCGCGAAAAATTTACCGTCACTAAATTTTTACAGAATTCCCAAGTTAGTACGTAATGACGTTTTATTTAGCGCATGCAAGACGCAAAAAATTTGCTGATGCTCTTATAAGCTTAAAAAAGCTCAAAAAATTGAGAGAGAGTGCAGTTTCTAAAAAAAATTCTTAACACATTGCACTCTATGGAATGCATTTTGTTCAAAGGCAGCGTGCAACTTTTTTTCAGTGCAATTGTCCTCCAAATATTCTCGAGTTTCAACGATGAATAAACTCTTGAATTGTGATGAGAAAATTGCCGAATGAAGTAATTCATTGTCACTGAATAATTTATATTTCGAAAGGAGAATGTAATCAGATCGCTAAAAATGCGCTTGATTAAATGGAAATGAAATTAAGAGATGAACAGCAATTGAAAAAAAATAGATTGCGAGGAAGCGTTTCTAATGAAAGACCGCAGCAGCTGAACTGATCTACTGGTCGTTATAGTCGCGCATCGTTCACTTCAGTCATTTTTGTAATGCATAACGTTGAAAATTCCCCAATTAAGATTAAAATTTGAATTGAAATACAAATAAATTTTTGGTGTCGTTTCGTTGAGCGATCGCATCATCAAACTTGTAGCAATTTACAAATACCGCCCATTCGATAAAACCGAAGTAATTCGTATCGATTCATTACACTCGCAGTGTCATTTGATTACCATCCATCTTCAAATTAGAGTGTCCTTTTTGATTGATTCACTGACACTTCCCACTGCGATCATGCATCGATGCTGGAGCATCTTTATCAATGCTTCATTATTGGTGTCAATTCGAGTTCATTATTGATATTTTCTGAATTTTCGTCAATTTTCGTCTTTGAATTTTCGTGAGCACGATGTGCTGAGGCAAGGTGTTTGTTTACGGTTTGAAAAAATAACCGATCTTGATCGATCGTTTATGTTCTTAACTCATCAGCACTTCAGCGATTCAGTTTTCTTTTCCTCTCGAAAAATGCCTCTTCTAAACGACTGTCGCATTCGTGAAGGGTATATTTTAGATTAGATGGAGCATATGAAATTTTTTCATCTGCTCTATCTGATCGCCCTTCACGGGGAGAAGGATATATTTTGGATCGTGGTATGAGCGGAGAGATGAACATCAGTCGATCGATTGATAGTGTGGGGATAAGCAGTAGGAATTGTGATGAAAATGTCTGATGACATTAATTTCTTGAAGTTTCATGCAGAAAGGATTATCCATCGAACTGTGCATTTTATTCGCTACAACTAGAATCCGTTTTGTTCTGCATTAACGTAGATATAAATGTACGGTGGAAGAAATTTTTTCATCAATTTTACGGCATTCTTTCGCCTGTTTTGTTTCATGTTCATCGCAGCAAACCAAAATGCTTGCTTATGAATTTTTTCAATGCTGATATCGGACAAGTTATGGCTTCGTCAATGGGAATAAAGAAATAAATCTTTCTTCATATAAAGAAACTAAGTCTTCATATAAAGGAAATCTTTCATTTATAGGTGAACGGTAACAACGGTTGTTCGCTTGCATGCTTTACGCGTGAATGAGTTGTTTTGATGGCGCATTTCTTTTCAATCGCATGAAATGGTTCAATCAAGTGATTATTCGTCAAATTGTAATTCGACTGATTTATAATTCGATCACTGAAATGACGGGATTCCTTAATTCTACAATTCAAAATCACCGTCGACTGTCAATGTCTTGTTTTCACGTAGTTCATTATCGCCGAAGCAGCAGCGAATTCCGTCAGAATTTAGTGATACCAAACAGAGAATGTGATTTAAAAAATAGTCACAATTATTTTCATTCCATAATCTCTAAACGATTTTCACATTTACGAATAAATTCTTAGGCATAATCGATTCGAATTAAGCACATAATTTTCGTCATTTCAATCCATTCACAAACGTATCGTCACTTTCACACGTTTTGCATCACTATTATTCAGCGAATTGATTCCCTTGTTGGAGCGTGTAAGCTTCTTCATCATTATTACACTAAAGCATTGTTGCTCTTCATACCTTAATGAATGCAAAAACAAGTTTGTGAACTCTATTTAACGATGTACTTTTAGGCTACATACTTTGCTCTTTTTATTGCCATTTGATCGAAAGATTAAATGGCGTATTTTTTGGATATTCACAACCCAAAAAAGAAATTGTCTTGGTGCTATTCGTTGAGCGAATCAAAAAACTGCATTCCTGTAAATTTATCCGAAGAAACGGTCGCAAGGCAAGTGTTTAAGTTGCGTTACACTGCAATCGGATGCAGAATAGCGTGATTGCATCAAGAAACAAGCATTGTTACTTTTGATTGTTATCAATTTCAAGTTTTATTCCGCTAAACGAGTTCTCTTCACTTTTTTACAGTATTCATTTGCTTCCATTCGGCGAAGTTGTTGATGAACACCGTTCAGCGTACAATGAAAAAAACATTATCAAACTTATTTTATGCATGTTATTGCACCGTATTGCCTATTTATGTCTATTCTCTCGTGTCATTGCATTGCATCATATGACGACTTGCACTCAATAGGAAATTTCTATCATAGCAACAAGCAATATTCACTTAATCGTTCGTTGAAGTTTAGTGAACTTCAAGGAACGAACAAATGAATATTACGATCACAAACGATCACAATTACTACAGTCATTTTCACCGATTAGCGCAGCGAGATCCACTGCTAATTGTAAGACCTTTCAATGCATTTCGACCGACCAAATCGAGGGAAACCGGTTAAATTCCATTTATGAGTCTAATTATGAGATGTTCCTGGAAAACTCGATTCGTATTGGATGAAAGCCGGCAAAGACGCATTCTTGTGCTATTACTGAGGCTTTCATCAAGTGTTCGCGATGCTGAATAATGAAAAATGAAAATTAAATTCATATGTCTGGAAATTTATTCGTATGTTTTTTTGCTTGCATTTCATTTGCAGGCTTGCTCAGCTGCCACAGTCAATCGATGACATTCACTGATAACTAGTGCATAGCCCTATTCAAATTATTTGGCGGAATTTTGATCTTTTGTGAAGCTCACAATCAGAGAAATCCGATCGGATATTTTTTTTTGCAATCGTCACGCAGTGGTACAAGCTTTATCAGCTGAGCTGCTAATAGCTTGCTACTTCGATCACTCTTCCTCTACTTCACGTTCCAGTTTTATCGTTTTCATTCGAAAATGAACGATTCTAGGAATATTTTACTACTGATTCATTCATCCACATAAGTTCACGAAAATTTATTTTACATCAATTTCCATTGTTTATTTAATGGACTCCAATGAGTCATTCCTAATTCCGAATGGACATTGAGTCTTTTCAAACTCTTGAATTGTTGAGAGGATAGCAGTTGTTTAGATAAAAAGTCATTTCATCTATGGAAACATTCGTGTTTTCATCGCGCTAATCAACATTGACCGTTGATGAGGAAATGAATCTGTTCAGATGGCAATGAAAATCTATCGATAAAACAAAAACGACGATTGCAGCGTTCGAGGCGAAAATTCTCTGTGAAAAAAATTCGAAGTGCATTGGTGATCATCGAATGTTCAACCGTGCCACTTTGATATCACTAGAAATATATCATTTGCACTCTGAACCTCTCTCGAGAGTTTGTTTTGTCGACGTGATATTTCCACAAATTTTTGCGCCTTATGTATGCGTTGTTTAGGTTCTCTAAGACATTCTGATGAAAAATGTTTTTAGTTACAAATTAATTACAACAAATTACAAATAAATAGAAAAAATCGTTAGTAAAAATTTAATGCGATGAAATTAGCAAAAAATCTTATGCTAGACGTTGTGCATAAATTTCGTCAACTCGATGTGTCGTGATCCTTCTGAAGCGACCACTAAAGATGTTGTTTGATCTATGATTCAATTCTTGTTCGTTGCTAATGCCTGTGTTTGCCGAACGAACTGGTCACATATCACGACGTCTCAAAAAACATCGCTCAAACTAACAATTTGGTTTTCGCGGCTGTTAATCTTAATCTTATAGTATTCAATCGTTACACGATAACAAATTATCGTACATTCATTTGCGATCATAGCTTCACTTTTAACTTTTCGATTAATAAAATTTTTATCCTTTGGTAATATCTCCATTTTCATTTATAATGATGAGAAACTATATGCTTTCGCTGTCCACACGCATGTTTGTATTGCATTATGCTACTATTATGAACTATTATCAACGCCATGAATAATTCGTGTCATATTTTTAAGTTCTACTGATGCCAGTAGTCAAATGAAGTATGTCATGCACCGTAAATGCATGACCGTAAGGAAAGAACGCTTCAATTCCTTTATCAGCATGTGAAATGTGCTCATGAATGAGGAAGTAGATGAATAGAGTGGCTGAATGCACTGAATTCAGCGATCCTCTTCAGCGGTTTAGTGATTGATCCCTTCCTTTAAAATTTAGAAAACTCTATTGATGAATACTTAATTGTTGTTTTTATTTGTTGGAACTATTTGAGTGAAATTGTTTCGTATTTCTATGACAAGAATTTTTGCATTCATCGAAGAGAATGTCGCCCTAACGTCACTTATTACCTCATCGTAATGCTGATAACCGTGTATGATTCTGCAGTCACTGACTGATTTGTGTTATCGTTTACAGACCAAAAATGAGCGTTGAAGTTGATTCGTTTGTCGAAATGGTCAATCGCTACCGACCCGCAAATGGAACCGACTTCTGTATGCGCTTTTTGAACGACTCATTAGATCTCAACAATGGTGCAACTGGCGACCCTACGCCTGCATGGCAAGGTAAATCGAATAAATTCATGCAAAGTACCGTTGATGAGCTTAAATATAGCCAATATCCTAAGCTCACATTTAACATTTTCACCTCTTCCCTTTAGCTTGCATGTGCTTCTCTCTTCGAAGAAGTTCAATACCTACAGACTTTCTCCCAAAAGTACCGCTGATCGTGAGTATCACCTGGTAGTTTGCATTTACTTTTGCCCATTTATGATCATTCGTCTTAAATGAAAGCTTTTTCAAGAACAAGAACAGTATCACATTATAGAAGATATCGCATCCAGATGGAATTCACCTATCCCGTTACAGGCTCTGCCATCATATTGAGTTATTGAAAAGAACTGCTGTCATTGTTGTTGATTGTTGACAAAAATAACAATGATTAATGTTGTTTTGATTACACCCAATCGATTCGTATTAACAATTTCAGTATGGGGTATTGGGCTAGCGATGATTACAATAATAAGTGGATCATCCGTTTGCGGTATTTTATTGTTACCGTTTGTTTCACCTCAATTCTACGATCGCACCCTTACCTATTTCGTTGCACTCGGTGTTGGTACCCTATCTGGTAGTGCGATTTTCAATCTGTTACCTGAGGTAAGGAACATTCAATATGTTACCTGAAGTAGGGAGCATTCAATCTGTTACCTGAGTTAACATTGTAATAACAATAATACTGACAGTGGTCAATGACAACAAAATTAATATAATGAATGCAAAACTGATAATGATTTGATAATAAGGCTATTACTGCAACAATTGCCCCGTAACAGTGTCAGTAATACAACTTATAACAATTCTGATAATGGAGACATTGATAGCCTTCCTTCTTATGACTGGAATAAAACTTCAGAGTATTCGATGAAGTGACAGTCTTACTCTTTTCTGAATTTTACTTACATATTCAGTTCACAAATTTCAACGAGTTATATTGGAAGGAAAATTTCAGCGTATTCATCAATATATTCATACTTTTCTTATTTTCTTTATTGCTTGATATTCACATTCAATTTAAAATCTCTGCATAAGACCAGTATCCTTCACTCTCATTTGTGATTCACCCTCAGAATTTTGATCTTTTATGAATGATTCAATTGTTTTCAATTGTAAATGTTTCATCGTTGAATGTGGCAGCAAAAATTGTTTGTTTAATCGTTAATTGTTAAATATAATAGCAAAAAATTGTTTTCAATTGCTAATTCTTTCACAAAACAATGGAAAGTAATTGCAGTAAACTATTTTTGAGGCTTTTGATCTGATGTTATTGGTGCCGGATTATTTGTCTAAAGCATGGACCGTGGTTGCGGGCATCTATTTATTTTTCGTGGTCGATAAAATTCTCATAGTCGCATGTGAAATCAAGGAGGTTCGTTTCTTTGTGTGCATTGTGAACTGAATTTGGAAATGGTTCTTGTTTGACAGTCCCTTTCATAAATATTCATCATTCTTCACAATTCTATCACCAAAAAACCACCAAAATATGAATTTTTATGTTGCAGTGAATAAATCAAATTTGAGAAGCGATGAAGCATTGCTGTGCAAATATTGAGAACTTGCGAAATTATTATCTTTAGTAATGAATAAAAAGTCATGCTCAATCGCGTATTAAAATCAATTGATTCATCGATGTTGAACAGAATGAATTGGAATCAAAACGTTTTGATACCTATTTTGCTGGTGAACTCCAGACTTTCAACTGATCTACAATATGGAATCCATAATGTTGCCTTCTGAATCTCCCAGTTCCTGTAGTCAAACAAAAGATTCAAAATAACTAACTGAACCTTTTGAGCACGATTTTGATTAATTCTAGGAAACGTTGACGAAAAGGCTATTCATATTGTTAGCTTTTCAAAGACTTGTTATACCTAAGCTGCGATATCGAACTCATTTCAGCGATCCTCAATCAAACCAGACATGCGAATGACCGAGAAAGCAAATGGTAATGCGGTGGGTGCGATAACCACGAACAATACCGCTGATGGACACGAGGTGAGTAAGGTGTACCTTTGTAGTCGACTCCTTTCATAAGTGTCATCTATGAGAAAAATCCAACAGAAGATTCAACAAAAATTGTCAAATCTGAATTGTCAAATCATAAATTCAACCGATCGAGGTAGATACAAACGGTGTTTCGATTGATGAGATCTCTCTAGTAACAGGCGAGTAAATAAAAATTGCGATCCTCAATATAAATGCAATAACTGTGACTTTACACCACCTGAAATCCATCCGGAACGATCCAAAATTAGCATCCAGTTTTTGAGAAATTCCATACGTTTAGTAACCAGTTGCTTATTGCAGTAACGAGTGGAAACATTCAAATGAATATTACTATATAATGCATCTCATTTATTTTTACTTTTTCAAGCATTTCAGTAGAGACTGAAAACGAATTCGTAGTCCCTATGAAACAGTGAATTGAGGAAATACTAAACGACATGCTGAGCAACCCTTTTGATCCACACTTCATGTGTGCGATAACCAGATGGAATGATGAGTTGTGAATAATTTAGGCAAAAACACTCGCACCAAGACGTTTGTCGATGGAATCTGCAAAAACGCATATAGCATCGGTGGCGTGGTTGGTTGTGTTCGGTGATGGATTACACAATTTTATCGATGGCCTCTCAATCGGTGCTGCTTTCAATGAATCTCTGCTGGCTGGTATCGGTATATCAGTTGCTGTGCTATGCGAAGAAGTGCCTCATGAACTAGGTTTATTTCATTTTTCGATCCTCTAATCTATCACTGCGCCGTTTGATCCGATTGATTCGTTCGCGCCAATTGTGTACATCTATGTAATGATCAACGACTGAATGATCTTCAATTCATCCCGCTTCCTGATCCTTTTCGATAGTTTTTACTAATTTAAGCTTCTTTATCAAGCATCATAATTTATATTTGACCGGTCTTTTCCATTCGATACGGGATCCCTTTCTAGCCCTTATTCAGCACATTTGGAAGGGATATTCACTATAAAATGAGCATTTAATTGAAGAATCACCACGTAGATTCATTCGTCGCAGCTAGATGATTTGAATGAATTTTCAGGTGACTGTGCGATTTTGATAAATTCTGGAATGTCAACGAAACAAGCACTCTTCTATAATCTTGCTTCGGCGAGTACATGTTATTTTGGCTTCGTGATTGGAGTTCTAGTTGGAGAGATCAATCACGAGTTTGGACAATATATCTTCGCTTTAGCTGGTGGAATGTTTTTGTATATTTCACTGGCTGGAATGGTACGAAACATTTTCAAGTTTCTTTGAACCCTCTGAATTCCAGTCTTCACTGAAATAAAACTGAATCAGCCTTCATCCCACCGAATGCTATAAACAGTTTAAAATTGAAATCTTCAATATGTTTCGTGACTGAAAGAAATGTTGCCAAGAGAATCTTTTAATGTCACTGTAACGTGACTCAGCATCGTCATGATCGAAAATCCCAACTATATTTTAAGAGAACAGCTTGTAATTACAGTTATCAGAGATCAACAAGAAAGCTGAAGACGAGGTGAAAGTGAATTTACGCTCTGGCATCAAATTGATGTTGCTAAAAGCTTGTGGCCTTGCGACTGGTCTCGTTTTAATGTTTATCTTCGCACGATACGGGTCATTGATATCATTCTGATTTGCTGAGCCAGTCAACTCCTAGATGTTTTGTTTGTAAATACCAATTGCTTTTGTCGTTATATTTCTAATTCGAAGCACTCAATAAAATCTTTTATCACATCAACAGACATCTGCTTAGCGATAATTTACTAGAACATTCGGTTCTCCTGATAAATAAGCATACATAACAATGATTAGTCTATGGAATTGTCTTCGAAGTGAACGTTTTGAATTTAACAAATATCCGTGTATAGGAAATGAGCAAGAAAAGATATCACAGCGCATGATTTTTACTTACGATTTTTGTTAATAGCTTTTACTTTACTTACTCTTTTTTTGTTAATAGCGCGAAATGTGCGTTAAAGTAATCCACTAATAGTATATCTCGACCAACTCCGAACTGTTTCTCAGAAAATGAAGTCTCTGTAAATGCTTGCAAATTATTTTCCAAAAACGATGGGAGCTGGAAAACAAAATCGCCCAGCTAAGGTAGTTCCATATAATAAAGGGAGGTGTCGATGATCATCAAATGCTGATATCAATTCATCTCTTTGTGAGGAACGCTCTAAAGTACTTTCACTATCGATTCTTCAGCGTGTTGTGAACATTCTTCTAATGATGCCCAGCTGGAAAATATGAGTTTGTGAGTTCGGCCTTATTTTTTCACATTCACTGAATATGTCACTGTCAGCGAAGTCCACCAAGTTTTTGAGTTTGCGAATAAAATTTTGTAGAATCCTTTTTTCGCAGCCACCATAGAATCTTTTAGTGGTACTGCGAGAGGACCAGAGAGTCGTTCGAGTCTTGGATAAACCGTCTCCATCCTGTAATATTCGTTGTGTTGAAGTATTTGAAGCGGTATGATTGTTTTCTTGAATGTTCACTTACAATTTCGCATAAACTTATGACTTTAATTGAGCTTTCTCAGTTATGTAAGTGCTGAAAGAATTTTTAGCAAAACTTCAATCTCGCACTTTTCTCTCTGAATGTCCACTTGATGTGTTGAGAATTTAGCTGAATGAATCGTGATAAAAGATAGAAATGTTACTTCTCAGGATCGGTTTCCTCCTTACGATCTGAATAGAATACACCGACGGTTATATTCGCATCGGCATTGATCCACCAAGACAGCTCATTGCCAACTGCTAGCTCATAATCCAGCAATATGCTTTTACCGCTTTCCAGCGTGATGTGGTGGCAGTCATCTGGCTTCTAGAAAATAGTTTCGGCGGATTCAAAACCATTTGTGAATTGAAGTTTTAGCATAGAATGTGTTCCCTTCGAAATATTCTAACTTTGTCGTTTATTATTCTCAGCGCTTTGCAAATCTATGATCTAATGCAGTGGTCTACACGCTCGGGTACTGCATTATCTCGTTCGATGGTCTGGCAGGCTGTCATTACCCTCTTCCCTCCCTATTACTACAATAATATTATTTCTAGGCATAACGTCAAAACTAAGTTCCCGACTCCCCCTTTGCCCTGCGACACCCTCAAACTACCCAAAAATGGGTAATTCCTTCCTATGGATATAGATCCCTGATCTAATGGAACTGACCGAATATTCTACCAAAAAAATGTCATTCGGGATTATTTCTTATGATTTTGTTTTCGATTTCGAATGCCTCTTCACCTTTTCATTACGATTGATGTACCACAATGTTTTATCGTACGGTGTTGGAATGATCACATCTGCTTTGAATACATCTTCGCCATTAATATTCCATTGCCTAGGTAATGCTTTAGCACTCGCATATTTCAATATTTCTTGACGCCATTTCGACGAACTCAACATCCGAACCTAAAATTATAATCAGTTATTTACCAGCGCATCGATAATTCTGATGAATTCATTACATATTCTGAATAAATTCTGGTTCCTCACCAGAATTTTTTCAGAATATGAGTCGCCAACTCATGCACCTTCCATAAAACCTAGTCAAATAACTCAATGAATTTCATTGTTTGACTAAAAACAGTCCAATCTCGACTTTCAAAAGGCATAAGATAGTTTTGATGATGTTCGTTTAACGATTATAGTTCGTAATAATTTCAACTGAATGCAACAAGCCTTTTGCGTTGTTCGTTTCGGTAGGAATGGTGAGATTAGAGCCCAAAAAGCGGTCATAAATGTTGGTACGTTGACCATAATGAAGTGCTTGATCATCTCAACATAATTATCGTTTATGAAATCAGCACAGCATCGAGTAGGTCCAACGGCAAGATCATATAGGTGCGAGTCGTACTGAAGTCCACTCAAATCAACCACATACATTACCCAAGCTTGCTTACCTGCAATCAGCGTTAACAATGATGTTTTCACCTATGGTTCAATCTAGTGCGGTGCGAGGACGGAAAAAAGTCGGAGACGTGAAAAATCGGGGATGAAATTTTGCAGTCGGGGATGCCGAAAATGCGGTCGGCTCAAAAACTGTCGGGAACTAGATTCGGGGACGGGATCCCCAAAATTCCCCGATTTCCGCACCACACCAGTTCAATCTTCATTCCCGAGGTCGCAATCAACTGATGTGGATCAGCGTATTGCCGGAAAATATGTGCATGCTAGGTTTAATGACCATCAGATGAATAAGGCACTGGCAAATCTTAAAAGCTGACATATGAGGAATGAGTTTCAACCTCACGGCTATTGGAATATGATATCCGAAAAATAGCATGAATGGAGTGAATACTTGTCAAGTTCACGTTGAAAATTTCGGTAAAAATCTTTACCAGTTTGTCTTTCCAAATCCATGACACTATGTAGAATGTGCTCTTGCTCCTCACCCAGTCCCAAGAAAATTTCAGCCAAAGAAAATGTTTGTACCATGCCATAGTAATCTGTTCTGCCGCACTTAACAAACTGATTATTCGTGATTGGTCTTTGGAACGATAAAATAATCGATGAAACGAAACGATCAAATTGAAATCGCCTATCAAATTGGATGACAGAAGAGATATGCGAAATAGGAATTTGAGTTTTAATGAATTCATTATTTCTTTTGTGAAGTTATTATTTCACTATTTCTTTGCGAATTCATTTCTTTTGATCACTACAAGTTTCAAGTCGAATGAAACTGTTGTTGGTTAATTTGATAGTGTGAAGAGAAAAAGTACGATAATTAGGTTTCTGGAGCAACTCCCTCTGTGAATATCCTCGAGAATACCGTGTTCTTTCAATGATAACCCGCAAAAATTGCTGGCAGATTCAGTGGAATTATTCACTTGAATAATCCCTGATTGGTTAGTTCTTCCAATATTTATGACAAATGGATTTCAGACTGATTACCTGATCCACGACAACCACAGCGTTTTCGTAAGGTATTTGTTGGATATGTTTCGGATTACGTTTTTGACAGTTGCGCTGCATTGGTTTTTGCCACATCTCATCGAATTTCCATACCGTTGACCTTTTTAAAGAACAACTGATCAGTTGAAATGATCAAAATTCAATCATCAAATCGGAATGCATCATCAGTCACTGTGAAAATGATTAGAAGCATTCAAATGCGCAATGAAAATGCCCTACACCAAACGAGTGCATTAAAAAACTTGAAGAGATTTATGCGTAACAACTGCGAACGATTCAAAACTTTTCCCAAAACCATTTACATTCCAATTCAAAACATCAATTTTCTCAATTATTTTCCTAATGAGAACTTTTTTATTTCTGTGTTTTTTTACGCTCCATTTTTTGAGAAATTTTTTGAGAACCATTCTTTATCGAATGAGTTTTATGATCATCGAAATCGCACGTTCGTTCGGCAGCGGACGGGTTTTTGATTTGCTATCAATTGCACAGTCGATTGCAAGCAAAGTCTGAATACGACAAGTACCTCAATTTGAGATGTTGATTCAGTTTTTCAGCGATATCCTTTAATTCCAAATCAGGATGTCCTTGCAGCCAACGCAATAGATTGAAATCCGTATCGTAGTATTCAGTTAAATTCTGTTTGACCAATTCACGCAATTCTTCAACACGTCGGCGATCTTCATCGCTCATTTGTGCTACCTTCATTTTTAATTCCTAATTTTTGCTCACAATCCTCCTTCCTGAAATAATTCTTCGAGTACATTAGCGCACTATTGATAACGTATTTTGAGCTGATCGTTCCATAAAGACTATCATAAAAACATTGAATATCTTCGAAACCGAGGATAACCCGAGCACGCACTATCTAGTACCCAAGTAGGTTGAAGAGCATAATTTACTGTGATGTGCAAATTAACTGTAAGGCGCAAACACGCATATCTACATATTTCAAATCTCCTAACTAACGGTCAAAATTTCTCGCTGTTCCGATTGCTAGCATCGAATTCAAATTCATCGGTAGGCAACCTTGAGTATGCTTAAGCACAATCGAAATTTTAATTCTAAAAAATCTGAGTGGCTTTTAAAAATGGTTTCAAAATTATTTTAAATATTTTAAACAAATAATTTCGATTCCCTCTACTGCAGTGGTTCTTGCGCTCGGGTGCTTCATTACCTCCTTCTATGGTCTGGCAAGCCAACTTATTATTTCTATGCAACACGTCATTGAAGAAACCAAAAACCAGTCCGGAAATCACGTGAAAGCAATTAAATTTCCGCAATGAAACAAGTATTTTTAGAAAGTTATTGAGCAGCTGCAGAAACAGTATGCACTTTAGCAATCAAAAAGGAAAAGTGCAATGAAGAAAAATCAATATTCTTGAGCGATGGAAAATGGAATACATAACAAGCTCAGCTATTTATGAAAATGGAAGATGCTATGAAAGTATGAATATTTATATTCAGATCGACAGAAGAGCAACTGTTACATCAAAATGATCGTTAAGGAATAAATAAAAATTCAAAAATGGATGAAAATAAATCCGAACTATCAACAATTTTGAGACACGACAAATGTATAATGTCTGCAATCCCCATTCTACTTTTTAAGCATTTCAGTCATTAAAATCATTGGAAATGTTATCGTTCATCATAGAAGAAGCATTATACTGGTTGGAAATACATTCATAACCGAATAAACTATTAGAAATCCAAGCAATGAAAAAAGAAATCGATGTCATCAAATGAGAAGTATTACAGAAAAAACAAAATCAATCGTTTGAACCCGATGTAAATTGTTCTTGATGAATTTAGCATTCAAATGAAGTGGGGATTATTGAACAATTTAAAAGCCGTGAGTCTTAACGCATAAGGAAAAATAAATTCGAATTTATTTCCACAAATTGACCATTCGGTCACACTGGTGTCTAATCGTAAGCATCTCAGTGATAAATATGGAAAATAACCCTCAGTCTAGTATCCCAAAGCACAATGACCATATGGTACACATCTGTTATATCCATAACACGATTGAGCAGTTACTCACAATCAGTTCAAAAAAATCGCTGACTAACACAAAGCAAAAATCGATCTATATGCACTGAACAGAAAACTTACCAAAACTTTTCACAGCAACCGAAATCGATCAACTCAAAAATACTCGCTTGTATCGCATCAAAACAGACATCTTTCCTGCCTCACCAAAAAGCTCAACCGATTCCTAGTGCTCATAAGAGACGATATCAGCCAATATATTATAAACTGATGAAGTACTTGCGACTGCTTCAATCTGACTTTTGTTCACGCACGGGCGAGCTAAAGACACTGAGAAAATAGGATAAAGAAGAGTGTAGCGATGAGATGAGCGATCTATCTGCATTCAGATATCCGAATGGAAAAAATACCATCGCAACGAAATTTCATCATAGCGATCAGACGAACTAAAGATAGTGAGAATACAAGAGAAAGAAGAGTGTTGAGGGAACGACGTGAACGTATCCAAGAGAAATGGCATCATCACAATGAAATTCCATCATAATATAACAACTGCAAGAAATACTAATGCGATGACCCCCTCCATTACCCCTGACACCTCCAGATAACCCAAAAATGAATAGTTTTCCCCTGCGGGACCCCTGCACTATTGGAATAATTTCCAAAAGTTAGAAGTCCCCAAAAACAATGAAAAGATGGATAAAACTAAATGTAGGATACGGTAAAAATGCTGGGAACAAAACAGTGGAGAGTGACGTCGATAAATAAACTGAACGTTCCGTGATCAAGCCATTTATATACTGAAAGAGCAAAGAACAAGTTCTTCCAAATGTCACGCAAAATAACATTTTGGCTCAAGAAAATTTATTTGATAAATTGCTGACACGACAAAATGGCGTCAACCCAATATGACATTGCAATAAGAACGATATTGTTGAGGTGATCGAAACTTTACAATTTTTGAGAATGTTTGATGTGAGGTGGAATTCCTATCGTATCTAACAAGCTGAAAATGACTTCCATCCATCGAAAATGACTTTCATTCATCTTTGAATGTAAACCGTAAAAGAATTTCAATTGGTTTATGAGCATTTGGAAGAAACGATAAAACATCGCCATGACATTTCTATTAGAAAATGGAAAATGTTATTCACTCATCCAGCTCGCCATATAAGTAAATGCTAAAACAACAAATTTTGCAATTTGTTTATGTGAATGAACAATACCTGATAGGCTGCAAGAGCAGTTAATGTGAGTAGTGCTCATAAATAAAACTATATTCATGGAAAAAGAGTTGATTTTATGCGAGTAGTGTTATCAGGTTTTCGTTATCACAAAGTCTGTGTTGACATAAAGCCTTACGTTTCTTTTTTTGCATTCATGAAAAGTCTGCTTTTTGCAAGCGATTTTGTTGTCACAAGCGATTTCACTTCAGCATTTTATTTTCACAATTATTTGCCACAACATAAACAGTGAATGACATTGCATTTATCATCAGAGAGGATACTTTCAAGACACATTTGAAAATTTACTAACTTTACAAATCAGAGTATCAACTTTTTTTTTTTGTTTCGAAGACATCAACAGATTGGAAAATCATCAATACACGAAAACATAACACGAGTCCTTTGCTCCGTTCTTTCAAGATATCTTTTACAAATGAAATTTCCCCACTCTATGATGACCTTTAGTAAAATTGCATACTTACATATGTTATGCCAGATATTCCTACTGTGCTTGCATTTAACTCATTACCATTTTGGAATGATTGCACCAGAACCGCACATAAAACAAAAGCAATATCCGACAGTGCTCTGAGCCATTGTACATCTTATAAGTTAAAGAATCAGCATGATTCTTAACGCAATTTTAACGCGACCACAGACGACGCTATGAACACTTTGTTGCTAAACTGTGACCTAAATTAGTTGAAAAAATACTGATTTTCATATGAGAGAACAATATTCGCATGGAGTGATTTCAGTAAAATTCAAATGAGAGTAACACAGTCTAAAATCCAAAGTCCAATACAGCAGTATTCAAATGAAGAAAGAAAGAAAATTCATTGGACGCTAAAAAGTAAAAGTGCAAAATGTAAACCATGATAACGACTTTCATTTTACTACTGCAGGTACGGTTAGGTGAAAATGATCTTTATTTAAAATGTCAATCAACCCAAAAGCCGCTCATTTGAAAACATTATAGTTTCGAGACCATAAAATGCATCAATCAAAACAATTGCTGTATGTAGCAATCTATGATTCGTCGTTATTAAATTTGTACCTCAAAGGAGCGCAATAAAACGCAATACGCATCTGCGCAATGATCACTAATACTAACGCATCCTCTATGTTTGTTTAATCGCTTAAAACCACCCTTCTCGATAAACCAGTCATCAATTAACCAAAAATATCGTCCCTAACTATAACGCAAACAAATCGAAAAATATCAATTCTAGAGAAACTGATCGATAAAAGTTCACCTCCAAGACAGACGAACGAATGGAAACGTTTTGCAAAAGCTAATAAAACAATAACAATGAAACAAAATAATCAATAAGGACAACAATGAAGACAACAAAAACAATTATCAACAGTGTTATAAATCAATCAGCTCAACCAATTCAGTCAAGAATGATGCCACAAAACACACGATGAACTGATCTGTGATCATAAGGAACATTCTAAAGGAATGTCGCCATCTGCAGCGTTCCACATTCACCCACACTTGTTGCTATACCGACATCAGTTCCTCTGATACGGATGCCAATTTTTTCTTTATCTCTTCTGAAACCAGATTCATCCACTTTAAAATAAAATAATAAAAATGAACAAATTCACAAAGTCACTGCAAACAAACTCACATCAAAACGATACCACCACACTGATACACGTATGTACAAATAAATTATAGTTCACTGAATTACATCTCATGAAAAACATAGTGCGTAAATTTTTCTCCAAATACCTGTTTGCTCATCAATCCAGTGTAACGAATCCATTTGTCTTCTCAAAATCAGCGCTATTTGATCGACCGTATTCGCTGCACTATTCTCATCATTGCCTCGCGATCGATCGTTCAATTCCTCCACCTTCAATCCAAATTCTTTGAACTCTCGCGAAAAAACGAATTCAAAAATGAAATAAATAAAAATAGCAAATAGAGATATGCCATCAACTGTGAGTATATTTTCCTTTGCGTTTCAAGCAATGCCCATAGATTGAGCATGTCTAATAGAACGAATATTCCACTTCTTGCAAACACGTATCGCTTGCAAAACATCAACTATTTATTCACTCCAATTAATGAGCGCAGGTGATAGAATTCGTAAAATTAATGAAGCAAAAGTGAAACCTGTTCAACGATATCGGTAATATCATCATCTGCTTGCTTCAATTGCGCGTCAATTTGAAGTTGAAGTTGCAATCTACAAATAACATGAAATTGAATCACGCGTTACAAATTTCAAATCACGCATAGCGCTGCAAACTGATTCAGCACCACAGCCATATACAACTATATTGAGCACAAATTAAAGGAGCATTTTCTCCTACGCTCATCATTCTGCAAAAGTAAACTCTTTTTAATTCCAATTCTGCCGAATAAACATTAATTTGAACATTACAAAAAACCTCATCAAAATATTAAACTCACATCGCTTGCCGTTGTGCATCAGCTTGAGTGGACAACGATGGATCTGGTAGGTTCACCGGTTCCATATCAATCCAATCGCCCATCCCTAACGACTTCTCCAACTCAACCACCATATTCTCCAGTTCGGTCTGTTGTTGTGCACCAAAATCGATTGTATGCACGAAGCGATCGCGATCCTCTTCCAGCTGCTTCACTTCTTCACTCAACGAAAATATCTGCAATAATCATCAACGATAACGATTATGATTACAATAATGAGGACAACAATTCTTGATGCAAAAAACGCTGATAAGAAACAATAGCATTAATACAAACTTTTTGCTGATTTTCTCGTAAAACGCGATCATAGGCATTCAACTCAAGCACTTGATTCATGAAGACACGTTCCTGTGACTCAACATCCAGCACCATTCGACTCAACAGCTGCTCCAATTCATTGAACAGTAATGGCTTTGTTGTCCTCAAAACAAATTTCATCCATTTTTAGCTTTTGTGATGCTATTCACTACAGATTGGTTGATCGACAGACGATGGCTCATCTGTTAACTAACCCACCGAAGATTCACCCAGATTCTTGTCAAAAATTGATCTTTCCACTCTAAAACTGTTGATCAATTCCTTAGATTCAACGTTCGAATTCATCTCTCCATTTCAAAACAAACCAAACGAAACAAGACGATATCAAAAAACCAACGATATCGCTGTTGCAGTGGGTGCAGCTGCCTGTGCCACATTACTCGGTTGAAGTGTCGTAGTGGTGCTAGTAGCTGCAGTCGTACTACTAGTTGCAGTTGCAGTTGAGCTCGTAGTTGTTGCCGCAGCTGCTGGAGCAGTACCGAACAGCGCTGCAGTCAACGACGGAGTGCTCGAAGCAGTGGTGCTGGGGCCAGACGACTGCAATCCAGCCTGAGTTGTTGCACTCGGAGCTGTCAATCCCGTTGTGGGCCTTGTAGTACTAGTAGTAGCAGTGGTGACTGCTCCAAGTGTTGTAGTTGGTTGCGATTTCGTGGTTGACAAAAGAGACTGTGTTGTGAAGGTAGGAGCTGCTGATGAGGCTAATCCTGTAGAGGCAGTCGAAGCTGCCGAGCTACCGAATGAAATCTGAGGCGGCGCGACTGTGCTAGCAAGTGATGTAGTCGTTGTGGGCGCTGGAGCTTGAGGTGCTTTCTGTGCACTTACGCCACTAAAATTTGAAAGTTTCTAAGCGATGATATTGCTGTTTTAACACTGATGCTATCGCACGTTCATGATGAGGTTTTCTAAACTCACTGAAATTTTCGAACGAATGGTTCAAATTTGTTGGTGAACAGATCGAATTCAGTGAAAGTGATCAGAGTAATAAATACGGTAAAATCTTGTAGTAAGAGAAACTCACAATCCAAATGATGTGGTACCAGTAGTTGCAGCTGATTGTGTTGATGGAACAGACGATCTGCAAAGGTAATCAACCGATCAACTTTGAAGAATAATGTTGGAATCAGATATTATTAAAAACTGAATGAAGTTCGTAATGAAACGGAAGTGCCGTTATCGAAGGCTTAGATTGTGAGTTTCAAAAAATTCGAGCACAACCTCCTCACGATCAGTTTACAGTTGGAAAACATAATCTTTTTTTGGAAAAAAACAAAAGATTACCCGCCAACGGAGGCTGATGTAACTGGTGCTGTGCCAAATAACGTGGACGCTTGAGTGCTTGCTAAGGTCGTCGCTGTTGTGGCTGGTTGGGTTGCTGTAAATGAGACAATTTCAACCTCAATTTCAAATAACGGCCACTAAAGAGTACAAAAATGAATGTTGCGTTAAAAAAAATTCAGAATCTTTTATATGTGAATGCCAAAAACACATTTAATAAATATACCCGCGCCGGTACCGAATGAGAATCCTGACTGCTGTTGAACAGGTGCTGGTGCACTCGTGGTTGTTGTTGTTGTTAATGATGGTTGCTGAGTGGTGGATGCTGCTGAAAAATGAATGAAATATCATCTTGAAGTGATGAGCACTGCATCGAGACAGACCTCAATGAGGCAATGGTGATCGAAAGAAAACCCATATAAACGCAGGCTGTTCAACGCATTTTTAGTATAATGCGATTAACTTTTACAGTTTGAATCAAACCTTATTCTCAAAACTTTCCAGAATCTCATTTTAAAACATGTTTTTTCTAAGATGATCAACATACCCGATGCTGAACCAAAACCGAATAATCCTGTGGAAGCTGTGACCGCCGGAGCTGTCTGCTGGGTACCAGATGCTTGGCCAGCTGAAACTATCATACATTTCAGAAATCAACGATATGCAGTGACGAAATCCTGGTCACAATCGATCAAATCATTCATTTCGAAAAATTATCTCAACTGTCAATGAATCGTTCATTTGAATCTCACGAAATCTCCTTTTACTGAAATTTTACTAAACAAACGAAGACAAACTGTAAAAGAGAACAATCAATCTTAGATATGATGTGACAACAAAATATTCCCGACATCTTCAATAAAATATGAAATCTTGCAACATACCATTACTTGGTTCATTCGTTAATTAATCATTAAAATGCTATATTCAAACACAAAATGAGATCACATCTACTACTCTGGATTTAAAATACGCGAATGGGAACATACGAAATGAATGGCTGATCTTGTGTGATATGGTCTTCATATCACATATCAACCAACAATGAAAGGTGAATCTAATATTGAAAAAGTGAACAAATAATTAAAAGTGAATACAATACTCAATAACTTACTGCCAGCCGCAGCAGTGCCGAAAGTCAAGCTTGGTGCAACCATTGTAGAGGCAGTTGTCGGTGCCGCAGCAGGTTTCGCACCGAATAGTGAAGGCGTGGATGGCGTTCCTGTTGGTGTGCCAAACAGTCCGCTACTTGCCGTCGTTGATGGAGTAGTCGCCGCTTGAGACTGCTGCTGTTGACCAAACGTTAAACCGCTCGTGGCCGTTGGTGCCGCTGGGGCAGTACCTGAAAATCGAATCAATACAAATGGAATATCAATGCAATTTGGAAATCCTCCGGAAACATCGTTACGTTCTGCTCAAATTTCAGTTACAAGATTAAACATTAAGAAACACGTTTTTCATTTTGCCTTTCCACTGTTCTATTCTCTACCGAATACATTCATTCCGTAAACACCTTTTGGATTTGTAAACTTCCCTTAAATGAGTGGGTGCTAATCTTAGCGTATGCAAGACTGCTTCAATCCCCACCAAATGCAAAAATGAATTTCATGAACTTGAACGATCAATTAACATACATGTTACGATTGGTTGACAAGAGAAGATAAAATGGATAAAATCAAGAACCGACCAAATGGGAATGAACCTAATGTAGCACCTGAGGTGGCAGTGGTCGTACTGGTTGCTGGTTTGTTACCACCACCAAACAGCGAGCCTAGCACAGGTGCTGAGGCCGTGGTGGGTAGAGCAGAGGTTGTGGCTGCACCGAACATTGATGTGATTTGACCTGGAAGAAAGTGCAATACAATCAGAATACCTCGCATTTGTTTCAATTGATTCTCATTTCAATATCGTTTCAGAAATCAGATGGGAATGTCAAGCTAATTGTAAGCCGATCTCTTAATCTTCAAGTGATTATCTAAAATCTGAACCTTTATTTGCAGACGAACTGAACGAAAAAGCACTCGGTGTAACGGCTGTAGTGCTCGTGGTTCCTACTGCGGCCTGTTGTTGTTGCGACTGACCTGCAGAGGCTGCCGCCGGCTTTTGACCAAACGAAAATCCTGACGCAGTTTGTCCTGTTGCTTGAGTAGTAGATGAAGATGCCGAACCTTGAATGTAGACCATTCCTTCATCAACTAAACTGGTCGGGAAATTAAATTGCTCGGGCAAAATTAGATGATGTATTACCCGAAGAGATTTTACAACTTCACGCTTTTTGAAGCAACAACCAGATGACTTACCTGCTTGTCGGTAACAATAAAATGATGTTTCAAGCACACTGAATATAGAATATTGAGAGAATCTCAAGAACTATCGCAGATTTATTTTGAAACGGCGTCTGAAATGAATGGAAAAAATTGTGAGAATACCTGAAGTTGCTGCAGATGCAAATAATCCTGTTGTTGGTTGCTGTTGTTGCTGTTGCTGTTGTTGTTGTTGCTGCTGTTGGTGTTGCTGTTGTTGTTGCTGCTGCTGTTGCTGTTGTTGCTGCTGCTGTTGCTGTTGCTGTTGCTGTTGCGTAGCTCCACCAGAGAAAGCACTACCGAATGCGCCACTGGATGACTTCGTTAAAGATCCTCCGAATATACCGCTTCCTTGAAAAACCTCACATCTCATATGACTCCTCAAAACCACTTCATCACAAATTTATTCTATCGTGATTTCATTAGTGCTAACGGTACATGCTTAGTTAAGTTTGAGGCGCATTGAGTATTGAGTGAATCCGGATATTACTTACTTACTTACTCAATTCGGATATTGAGTGAATCAAAAATGAATATTGAGTGAATCAAAAAAAACTTAATTTATTTCTTCATTTGTCCCTAACTGCCACCTTGCTACCCAGTTAACAAATCCACAAAGTGCCAAACTGATGGGCTGATTAAGATGTGGATTAAACGCAAAACCTGTTCCGGTTGAAGTGGCAGAGAAAAGCGATTGTGTTGTAGGAGCAGTCGTTGTCGCATTTGCAGCTGGTGCATTGCCAAACAGCGATATTCCAGAGGCACCCGTGGTTGGTTTCATCGAGAAAAGACCACCAGTGTTTGCTGCTGTAGTTGCTGCAGTCGTTGTGGCTAAGCTTGCACCAAATAAATTCGATGTACCTGAAAAATGCCAACTTAGACATTGCTAATGTTAGACATTGCTTGACGGATAGTTAAATGAAACACATTCAAAATACTCTCAGCAGTTTCTCGAAAAGGAACGCAATAAAATCACACCACTGTTTACGATTGAACGAAGTTGTTTGAAATTCAGGCGATTTTGATTTTATGATAGCATCAATACTTCCACTCCTTGGTCTATATGTTTCTTAAACGGTGATCCATCAAGGTTACGAAAACTCTAAGGTGCAGTGCTATTTCATGACCAATCGAATCATCCTAACTGCTCTTTGCAATTAGTACGTTATCATTTCACAGAAATTTCCATCGAAGTTAATCCTCATGTTGAAATTTTGCTTCTACTTCACTTAAAAGTAGCAACTTCTTTTACAAAAAGCACTCGAACCAGTCAGTCCCACCTTGATTAGTTGCTGCAGATCCGAATGAAAATGCCGGAGTAGTAGTTGCAGCGGTAGTAGTTGCTGCAGGATTATTAGTTCCGGAACCGAACAACGAACCACCAGTGGTGGTTGGTTTTGCCCCAAAACTGAACGCAGGTGCTTGTTGCTGTTGGGTGGCTTGCTGAGTTTGTCCAGCATTAGCATTAGTTTGGCCGGAACCAAATGTGAACGCAGGACCACTTGACTGACCGAACATCCTGAAAGAATTTCACCATGATTTTGATATATCAGAATTTTCAACAATAATTCCGTATCAGTCGCTAAATTCAAAACTTCTTGGAAGATCTTGTTTGTATTTCAGGTTGGTAAAATCAAAACGGCCTTTCGTTCCTGCGAACATTTCTTACCGTGCTCTAACTCTAATCGTGAGTAACATATTCAACTACGAATGAGAACGAAATGCTATTTTGATTTTACCAACCCAAATCACAAAATTACCCGAGTCAAATAAACCCACTAATAAGGAACTAAAAGGATATGACGACTCATCTTTGAAAATAAAAAATCAAAACGAAATTCCAATGGAAAGCAGAAATTCATCGAAAGCAATTTGAATTCTTCAGAAATGTGGGTGATTGCGAACCAATTTAGATAGTTCGTCAGCACAGGCAACTCACTGTGATGTTCACTTTTCATAGCAAGGTTGCATTTGGTAGTGATAATTGCAATGGCTCATTTATCCCACAGGACAGGTAAATATTGCAGTTCGGTAACACTGGAGCAATTCTGATAGTTGGGTGATCTTCCGTTAGAGAAAGATAAGATTTCGGAGAGTAAATGATCAAATTCACACATTCTAATAGCTTAAATATGAGAAGCTCCAAAATGTGGTCACAAATAAGGTATCATACTAATGTTGTGCGGGGAGTCCCCGAATCGGGGTCCCCGTTCCCGACCATTTTCGAGCGGCGGCTACTTTCGAGGACTCTCCCCGTCCACGAATTCCCGTCCCCGTTCCCGACTCATTTTTCTCTCCCCGCACAACACTATATCATACTACGTGATACCTAATTGGTGTCGAAAGGTATGATATCTCAACAAAATTTATACTTTCCAGTTAATTCATGCCCATTTTATTATGGTATCATAAAATTACACTGCCTTGTTGACCAACCTACAGCAGGAGAAGTTAGAACAGGCGAATCTTCAAGATTTATGAGCTTTTGATCATTCTGGAAATAACGATTTGATGGTGATACTTTATAATTTTTATCAATTTCCTCGATCTTCGAAATTGCTTTCATCTTCATGAATGAACAGATGCGGTCAAGGATTGACTTTTTGGAAAAACTACAATGGGAAATTATAACCATTTCGAAGAGCCATTCAAAAGGGCCTATTTTGAGTGACATTTTAAAAGAACCTCGAAAAAAGTCAAAATTCAAAACTCATTGCTTTCTAAAAGATAGCTGATTCAATTGTGCACAAAAGAGTGGAAAAAATTCATGAATAATGAGTTGAATAAAATATCAGTTGAACTGACACCGAGATTGTGCTGATTCTCAACGGCGTTTTGCTATTATAACGACGATTATTAAAATCATTAAAATTTTATATCCATTCACCATTCATTCAATGCCAAATTTTTGTGAATGCGAATGATTCAACGAGCGCTTTGGATGGGGTGAATCAACATTCAATAAGCAGTAAATCAACAAGCGAAGATCAGTGAATATCTATGCACTTTTTTGGTGATAAAAAATGTTAGAGTATCGATACAATTGATTTATGGGGGCATTTTTAAAGATTTGTGTTCGATGAATTAGGTTATCGACATTAAAAATTTGTTAATAATCTCTTCTTTTGTGAGTGGGACTGTACAGTGCAAAGGTGCTATGCGTCATTTAGTTGTATCGGTGTATCGTCATTTAGTTTCACGAGATACTCTATCAGTGATATCCATGAAGAAATATCCGAATCGATTATCTATCATCTATTCTCATTCTAATGTCGAAAAAATTATTTTCTCATGGACGATTTTTTAGGATTCGTACGTTCTTCCGCATTCAGTTACAAAGATTCTCCTCTTGGTTTGCAAACACGTTTCTGTTCGAAGGATTGCCGGATGTGCAGCAGTATAAATTTCATTCTGATTGACCACTACGAGATTACATTGGAATTCTTTAGAATTCATACGATATAAACGCTGATTTTGCAGCAAACCCCGTTCAGTTTTGTTTATTGACTTGACTGTAGTGTGATGATAATAAATGTATATATCACTGATCCCACTAACGGTGATTTAGAAAGAAATGCTGATGACTTGGGAAATAATGATGGTTTCAGAACGTTTTGCTGATGGGCCAGCATTAGCAAAAACAATTTCAGCAGTAGATCTGTATTGGAATGAAAAGTGTCGTCATTCTTCGTGGATATGGAATAAAAAATTGTTCCATCAATATTAAATTGTTACATGAGAATTGCCTGTTAAAAAGAATCTATTCTGTGAGAGTATTCTCAATTCGAATTGATCATGTCATCATTATCAAATCTGCATGAGAATACTATCGAACAACAGTTGATTATAAACTGGATTCAATGAAATCGCTTTGTCGTTTCGCAATAAAATTGGATTCGTTGTTGTAATGTCACTTGCGAAAATCAACTCGTGTTAATCATAAAATCTTTTCACTTCTTTTCACTTGAACTCATTTAATGACCATCGAAAATGGAGCAATTGCTAATAATGAAACATTAGAAACAACACGCGATTCACACACACACAAACGATTCTGATTAGAGTGGCGACTTCACAAGACATTTATTTCAGTGAATTATACACGACGAAGTGACGATCCGTTCCGCTTATCTCTCCTCCAATCTACGTTCATCGATTTCAGATACATGAAACAGTGATGTGAGTGTACATAAACTGATTCGTTGTTTCGCAAGATTTTAATCCGATTGAGTGTGCAAACACATAATTTGATATTGTCGATTAGTAAGTGCAGTGAAAATGAGTGACAGACGGATTTCGGCACTGTTTCTTTTGCGTGAGATTGGGATCACTGCCTAATTAAAACATCCATTTGACGATACAATGTCAAATTGCTCAGTGTCAATTGGAATGAAGAGTCAATGTTGAAAGTTTTTTATCCTCTCTCGAATGAAACTCATCTCTAGAATTCGCTGGGAGCTTCGATCCATCCAGTGTACCTAAGCCAGTATCGATGAAAAGAGGATGGAAGCGGAGATGAATTTCAGTGTGATGCCAGACTCGGCTCGTGAACGTTCACCTAGTACAAAACATTGATTCAATACAAGTGGATCGAAGCGATTCTGATTATGGAACGTTTTGTAAAACAACTGATGAGTGTCATCTCAGTCTTCAGTATACTCTTCCGCTAAATTGCATTCATTATTAAATTAATTTTGGATGACAATAGTTTCGCTTTCTAATGATTTTTCAACGACAGACAGATAGATGATGACGTCTTTGATAGTAGATAATAACCACAGCGATCGAATAAAATCAAATTCTATGGATGAATAATTTGGTTATTCGTATGGTATTCTATTAACGAATTCTTTATTCCTTCGATGGATGGATGCGTTCATCTTCATACCATTGAATGTTCCTTCCGTCTAAATCCATCGATGACCCGACGACTCACCTAATTTATCCATTCACTCTTCACATCTCATATACATATTATTCAATCATAGCCGATCTTCATTCAGCAATCGGCATTCTTATTCTTCAATTAAACTCTCATCAAATCCTAATCTTTTGACATCCTTTCTTCCTTCCTTCCGCCTTTATCTCATCTCTTCTAATCGTTTCAAATAAACGTCTAATTCGTTGAAGGCATATATCCTCTTGTGGGTTTGTGTTAAGTGATGAAGATTTTCATCATTTATTTGTTTATTTTTTCGAGTATCGCGTTTTCATTGTTGATCGATTCGATTGGTTGTCGGTCAACTGTTTATTTTTGTCATTTATGCATAAAGTTCATTTGTTTATTGTGGATATTTCCGCCTCATTCATTCATATGTTCTAAAAATTACAATCTCAATTGATCGTCCAATTATTTTGATCATTCATTAGCATACATCATCAAGATGTTGAAAAATATCAAATTCCCAAGTGCTGAATTCAGTTTTTTCAACATTCCATTTATCGCGTTGTTTGGGAAAGATACTTTGAAATCGCTAACGAATTTGTATACTTCGATCGTGATGTAAGTGAAAAGCTAGCATTTGTTGCCATGAATGTCGATTTTCCGCTTTTAACATTTGATCAACAATTAGATCAGAGGTCATTGGCTTTTATTGAAACGTTCGAAAAATCTCAGAGCTCCATTTGAAAATGGTCCTCCTGACGGCATATTTTTGGCCTCATTTAGCTTGAGCATAAATATTTCTCAGAAGAAGTGCAATTTGCAACAAATCGCTCGGAAAATTCGATCGTTTAGCGAAGAAAACGGTTCTTTTGGAATGTATAATCGCACTAACAATTTGAAAATCATAATTTTAAAAATTGCCGTTAACTGTTCTCCAAATTTATGAGTACCATTTGCAGAATGGCATTCTAATGAAAGGTCCAATCGCAGAAGGTCACCATTTCATTCGACATTCTCCTCCTTACCATTATAATTTGACTCAAATTGTTCCAATTTCTGATTTTTTGCTTCTTCAGAAATCAAACGACTTCAATTCGATGAGATTTTTAAGATCTCCTCAAGTATTTTTGAACATTGTTATTGTTTGAAAAAACCAAATTCTATTATCATTTAATGCGTTTGTTTGAATGTAAACGTATTCATCCAAGAGAATGAACGACTAAAATATTGGATTAATCGTAAAATTGTGCTCGAATTTGAACGCTTTATTATTTGACAGGTCAACTTAGCATTCAGCAGCGAGTTTAAAATTTCATGGTATATGACATCGATAAGTGAATATTTGTGCAGTCAACTTGGAGAATTCACATTCTGTCGGCTATATTACAATTATTCCCATCAAATTCCCATTATTCTCGCATTGCAGTTTGCTCACAAATGTTCCGATGTGTTATTGGAAGCTAATTGATGCGGAAGTGAGATGATATAGTGATATGAGCCACATATATTATCTCTCATAATATTATTTTCAAGTTTATATCACCATTGTTATTGTTAACTTTATCAGTTAAATCACTAATCCATAGATTGTGTATATCACTTATTCAATACCTCCAATTATACAATGATGAAACTGAATGAGATACTGTACATATTTATTTCGGTATTTTTGCACAGTTCGGCAGCATCTGGTATGTTTTCTTTGCATATTAACTCTATATACCCATTCTTATCCAGCAACAATCATTAAAGTCGTCGTCTCAGTTTTTGAGGCCATCCCTAAAACTATAGTTGGACCGGTGACCACTAAACCGCTAGGTCCCCCAAAAATAGGTCGTCAGTGACCGACTGAAAATTGGAGTCCCCGAATCTTGGGGGCCTCAATTTTCAATAGCTCTTGATTTTTGGAGGTCCCTGAACGCAACCGTAAAGGCTTGTTCGGTTGGAGGCCTCGGCAAACCGAACCTCGGTTAACTTCGGTTATCGACAACCGACTGATGCCCAAGAATTTCCCGTCGGTAGCCAGCGACAGGGCATTCGGTCGGGGACTGCCGGTTCCCAACACTGCTTAGAACGCTTAGTATCATGATTTAAATAATCAAAAAAACTGAACTACGACGGCGAGCTTCTCGGGTTGAAACTCAGTGAATGAAGGTTCTAAGCTTCATGTTGGGTAGAATGAGGAGTTGAGCATTGAATCTATTGGTACGAGTCCCCAAGCATTATTTTCACCTGTTCAAATTTTATCGGCTCCAAAATTCAATATTCGTCTGGAATGAATGTGCAATGTCACCAATAAACTGAAACTTAATTTAAGATGATTGTAAAACGAAATTTCTCGCTAGACAAATCAATTACAGTGACATGTCAACAATGGATTTCTATTTCACAAGGTATATTCTGCTTTATATTATGTGTGCGACTGGAATTTCGTTTAATGCAGTGGTTCCCGCGTTCGGGTGCTCCATTGCCCCCTTCGGTGATCAGGCAGACCATTATTAACGCCCCCCCTCCCCCATCTACCTATATTACCTCCTGCCACTAGGACATCTGCGACCTTAGTGGTTGTCTCCAAACTCGAGCAAAACAGAACTGGAGACGTTTAACCATCAATAACAACTGAAGGAAATACTGATTTCCTCACCTCATCAGGTACCCCCTTGACACTCCCAAATTACCCTAAAACGGGTATGTTTCTCCTCCCTCCCCCCTCTTCCCTTCCTATGGGTACTCTTAGTTTCATAAATCTGATAAATTAATCAAAGACAGCTGGATTCATCGATAGAAATAAATTTGTGCATTGCATTATGTTACTTTACGATACTTAATCGCATTTTGTTGCGTTTTAAGCAAGTAAGGTTTTCGGAATCATCTAATACACTTGAAGCCCATCCGAAAGTTGTCAATTTTCAGTTCAAATATTTCATCAGCAATCGAATGTGCTTCATTATGTGTACAAAGTGAGTATTGTCAAACGGCAGTCTTCAATCAGCTATTGCAAACATGTTCAGAGTGCTATGATTGGATGGTCGATTGTAGGTACGATTGAATTCAGTGATGCCTTCCTATGTTCATATCGCTTTACTTTCAATGGGCTGAACAGATTCTGGTGGAAAGCACTTATTTGATATCGCAGATAGTGTACTCGAACTCAGCTAATGGGGATCACCAGATTCTATGGAGATTATTTTGATGAATCAATGTTGAAGTTTTTGCCATATGTAGTGATTCAGATGCATTTCACTTTTTAATATGAGCAGTGCACTGACAATGAGTGAAAATTATTTCTCCACTTCGTTTTGTCGTGATAACTGCTCTTGAGTCAAACTTATTAAATAATATGGAATGCGTGAATTTTAGTTAAAACTCATGACTCGAGATTCATTGTCATAGAAAATGCATTTACAGGACACATAAAGAACGATATGAATCATTCAGTAGTAACGACAGCCGTCTAGTATTGATTGCATGTATTGATCTTTGTGAGCCAGGTTTGTTTCACCAGTTATAGGTCGTTCATCTCCATAATCCAAAGTTACATTAGGCAGAACTTAACGATTCCTTGTCATATTTCAGTTCATTTCCATACGTAACAACCAGAAGAGACTTCTTTATTCAGACATATTCAGACTTCAAATTCAAATTAATAATCATTTCTTACCGTTTCTGTCTTTAATTTATGAAGTAACGCCAATCCTTTCGAAAGCAAATCGTCTTCTGTGGTTCCAAAAGTCAACCTTAACGATTGAATATAACATTTTAAAAAAGTATAATATATTTCAATAAATGCTATTTAAGCAGTTAAATAATAGTATTGCTAGTAATTTCTTTGTTATTGTTAGCGATTTCACCATTACTCTATAGTTCCTAGAAGTTCTTATATTTAGCTATTCCGTAGAAATATTGATATTTTGAAAAACCTTGATTGGTGTGATTAAACATTAATTTCAGAGGAATATCGCTCAAATCGAATAACGAATCTCGGTACAAATGATAAATTGTATTCATCGACCAGAACGAATATCTCAAAAGATTTATCGAATGATCGTTCATTATCATCACATACATTATCGAGAGGCAGCAATGGTTTAGAGGATAGGAAAAACCGGCCACGATATGCGTACAGATTTATTTTTCACAGGCTGAAAGCTCAGAATGCTTTGAACAATAGCAGTAGTATTGCATCGCAAACAAACGAAACTGCTGATGACAGCCATATCTCTGAAGTTTCAACGCCAACTCCCGAAGAAGCATCGACAATTAATGATCAAATGTCAAATGTCACGAATGAACAGAAACCTTCGCAAAAGACTGAACGTGATGAAGAGCATGATCCTGATGATAGGCACGGCGAACGAGCCTTTCCATATTTGGAACGCGAGAAACACCCGAACTCCAAGAAGAAATCAATGGATCCGAAGGAAGGGGAAGGAGATGGGAAGGGATTCCTTAACAAATTCATAATCGAAGGCATTAATGGTGATTTGAAGAACACTGGAAATAATAAGTCCCGAAGTGATAAGTGGAAGTCATGGAAAGGTAACATAATAATTTCATTAATTTCACTGTTTCTTTACGGGACGAATTATGTTATGATTAATAATTTTGTTGCTGATATCTCTCGAAAATATATTTTATGCTATAGACGATGCTCAGACTATCACTGAAATAATCATAGCTATTTCAAGGGATTTTCATTAAAAGTTTTGTGGGCAGAGGTATTCAAGGCATTCAAGCATCTAAACATTTTCATATGATACAAGTTTCAGCAACAATTTCTGAAGCCGACAGATGTTTCAATATGGTTCCAAATCAGTTTCTTTTGAACGCTGGTTATCAGGCTTTCTCCGATGTTTCACGAGATCAGTGCAGGTTATCATTTTGTCAAAAAATCCGAAAATATCGATATAGATCATTTATATCCACGCACAGTATACATCGGACATATGTACACGTTTTATCATCTGTCTTTATGACAAGTGTTATGACATATCTTTATGACACAATGGACATCGGACGTTTTCTCAGTATCTATTTTTATGGCAACAATGACAACATCTATCATTATGACGCAATTATGACACCTATTATCGTTGGTTCTAAATCTAACGATAATAGTTTCATAACCTATCATCATAGTATTTAACACCATTAAATTGAAGATGTTTGTGTGCAAAGACGTGGTCAGCAAAATGGTCGTCTAAAAAGTGTAAAAGTTTTCAATACAATGCAAAACGCGAATGCCTTCTGAACAAGGATGATCACTTCGGAAAATACGATCTTGTTTACGATAGAACGGCTGAATATCATTTTCTTAATTGCTCACGTCCTGGTAAAAACTTATTTTCTTCCATCCCAAAATTCAACCGAAAATTTCCGGTCGTTCCTCTTCGCCATTCCATTATAATAATGAATCATATTGAGTGAATTAAATGTTCACGGAACATTATTTCCCTCAAAACCTTAGCGATCTTTAAAGAAACCACAAAATTTCACGCCAACCCTCATGAAAGCAAGATTTTGTTTCGATCGCATTACCGTCAGTGTGTCTTGGCCATTTCAGAGTTTCCATCGCTAGCTTTTGTCCGGTGTTTCGATGATGGAAACGGTTCACATGGTGAAAATAATGTGATGGAAGATTTTAATAAATTCAGCAATTCGTTCATTTCATCGATACCAAATGATCCCACATTGTCTATGTCATATTATTGCAAGCTACTAAATTGGAAACGGTTCTCAAATTGCAATAAGAAACCGGTAAAGTCGTCCAAAAAGTCACCACTCAATTTTGATGCAAACACCTCAACATTTCCACCAACAACAACCAGTCCGACTACTACTGCCTTTGTTGCCACTTCCACAGAATCGACCTCAACAACTCAAATCCAAACTACCATCGAACAAAAACTTTCTTCAAGCACAACTCAAGAATCTACAACTTCAACATCTGAAGTTACTCTGCCACTGTTATCAACAATTTTCACATATAACTTCACGCCAGTGAGCACCACCGAGTCATCGACTACTTCAGCTGAAACTTCTGCAGCAATCACGACAGATTCATCAACTCAAGCGACATCCACTGCAACAACTGAAATTATAGTCGAAATGAATGCTCCTAAAAAAGGTCAGTGCTAAGCACTCACAGTTCACAGAAATGCACAGACTCTTCGCGAGTTTCGACCAAATAGGACAATTTTTATTGAAATTTCATGCAAAGTTAATGAATAGTAGAGAGGACCGCAATGTTTACAGACGTAATTAAAGTATTTTAAGATATCCTTGATCGGATGAACGGAACCGAGACTCCAGAATCTGAATTACCGGCAAAGACGTTCAAGTCGTGCTTTCGAGTGAGCTGTTTCTTGTTTACAGTTGCTTCTATTTACTTATTCTCTCACTTATCCCCGTAAAGTTACGTCACATCATCACATTCAATGCAATGCCAGTGAAAGCACTCATAGCCAACGTTCTGTTGTAGATCATGAAAAGCCGTCCACTTCATTACAAAAATTCCACGTCAAATGGCGATTGTTCTGCATTTTCACTGAATTTCATTGATAGGATTGTTTCAGGTCGTTGATGGCTATATAATAAAAAGTGTGGCAGGTGCCCTCGAAAGTGATGTTTCACTGGAAGAATGTCAATGTTTTTGTGCGATGAGCAGGTAGAGTTACTTATGAAAATACTCCACTGTTTCAGTCGTTATCTATTCCATTAGTGTCGCTTGAATGGAATTACTTTCTCATTCTCTTCATATGTACTTAACGATTCAGTACTGATTAGTTTTGACATTTATTTTGCGATGATTACATTTGAAATTCATTTTTCGTTTAGAAATTTAACAAGGCATTCATTTCAATGTGCGTCCACAACCTACTATCATAATGAACGCGATTGCGTTTTGAATGTGGATACTGCTCATGGACATTCGAACGCAGGTGATCATGACAATGGCTATAGGAAACAGTTGAATGTTAGCTACAGCAAAATGCTGTGCACATCAGGTTTCATGCTTTCTTTAATAATTCATTTCAACATTTCACAGTTGTTATGCAATTGTTTAAAAATGGCTCACTTATAGTCTGCTTGAATCTCTGCATTTAAAGGTAGTCACTCTGAACTGGTAGGAATATAGAGCAGTTTGAATGTTTGGCTACACATAACGTATAGAATTATTCCGTTGTTTCGATTAGCCTAACTCTATGATCCTTACTTAATTTTGATAATGCTTCGCTATAAATTTTGCCATAAGGACAAATTATTAACTAATCATTGATGGTTCAAGGAATCAAACTAACACTCCACAGCAAACGAACCACCTAGGAGATCATGAGTTAGAAATCGCTCGTTAATTGTGAGACGCTAGTGTTTCAGTATCGCATGATATTGAGAATATTACCCTTTGGACAAAACTGAATGAGATAAAAATAATGCAAAATATTGCTAATAAATTTTTGCTTTGTACAGAGGAATCAATTGGTTTGATTCCGAATGAACTCCGTGATAATAACTGTCGTCTTGAATCATCTACTACGTCTCTCACAACGGTTGCGACGACAACACGATCAAACACTCCAGAAAGTAAGTAATACTTCGGAATCATCATTTTCAGAATCATTATTACATTTTTTCATCTTTGAAATCACCCATTACTGTTTTGAATGAAATGAATTAACAAAAGTTCAGGATATAGTGATGAGTGTTTTGTGGAGTTACCAGATTTTGTGTTGGAGGGCACAGCACTTGCCGTAGAAGATAACGTCACAATAGAGCAATGTAAATGTTTCTGTATTGATGCATATCGTCGATACGGCGTTGAATGTCAAAGTGTACAATTCTATTTCGGATCAAAAACATGCCTCATCAACAAGGACAACCGGTACATTCCAAGTTCTAAGCTTATAAACTGCAACGGACTTCATAATAAGTTGTGCTTCAATTATCACCAAATTGATTTGATGGCCATTCTTTTTTTGCTTTTAGCTCTTCACTCGCTTAGTTTATTTTCCGATTCAGCTGGCTCTTTTTTCCGATTTGTTAATCGGTGCTCGATTTGTTTATAATAAACTTTAATGAATGCGCTATTCAGTTGGTTTATAGATACTTTTGAGTCAGTGATGTTGGTGCGCACATGGATAGAACGATTTTCATTTTTGAACTTCATCGAAATTCTTCATTTTATTGAAGTTCACCAATGCATACGATAGTCTTAAGAAGATGGTTTCTGAAATAATGCAAAAATCCGCATATGTTAATTGTTCCTTGATCTCAGTTATAATTCCTTGATCTTAATCCAATATGGGGTCCGTTCATTCCAAGTGATCGCCTGTATCGTTAAGGATATCCAATCCGGATCGATTCAACTACTTGCCGTCATCAGGAACAAAACACAGCTATTTTGACTATCAATGTGCTGCGAACGGTATGTCTGTCTAATGGTCATGGTTCAGACCTGATTCTTATTTATGTATCGCTTTATCAGTATTTTAACAAGGTGTATTATTCAGCTACAATGGGATATAATAATATGAAGAAAATTAATCATATCAATATTATAGATAATATGCTAGCAACTTATAAGGCGAATGTATGCTCAGCCATTCTCCCTGCAGTACCAGACGTGAACATCCCGGATAACGATACAACAACTGAAAAGAATGATCAGTCAATGACAGATAGAACAGACAATCCGTTGTCAACACCGGATAGTACTGATGCAGTTTCTGAACCATCGAGCACTCCTGAAGTCACCACTCCATCGTATACTGAAGCAATTTCAAGTAGGCGCAATCTTATTGAATATTTTCTTCGATAATTTCAGAATTTTGTTTTGAAATTTATTGAGGAAACCATTCTTTACATTCGCATTTCAAGGTATCGAATGACATTGATTGCTACTGTTTCAAAGGATGTTGAAGGAAGCACTCTGATTATGCCGCAGATTTTTTTTGCGGGTGGGAGCGTAGAGGAGAGAAGTATTCGTCTAAACACTTGATAAAATATTATCTAAATCACCACATGACAAGTTATGCAGAACACTTTCAGCTTCAACAACCGAGCGAACGCGTAAAGATGATTCGTATGAAGGTGAAGAACCGGAGGATGGAACAGACGACTTTGCTTCATCGAAGACAACTAAACGAGGTAATCGAAAGAAGATGTGAAGAATTTTTCGGAATGAATGCAAAAACACCTATAATGTGGCGGAAGTTTAGAGATAATGAATACAATTTTTGTGCGAGTTTCACTGAATTGAATAATGAGCGAAGTTGCATTTGTATTCAAAAATCACTCAGTTGTTGTCCTAGAATTCGTGTATATAATAAAAAGAAATTTGAGCAATTGAGAAATTGAGCAATTATGTGATGTGGAGCAATTGAAGAGCATGTATGTATGTAATTCCAGGCACGTATAATTACTGAAAATCAACAGAACCTCTGACTAGTTACGTGTGAGAAAATATTTTTCATTCTGAACACTTCTCATTGTTTGTAAAATTCTCAACTTGTGATCGTATTGTCAATTCGGAATACATCAAATTGATTGGTAGTGATCAAACGTGCGTGCGCCATGAAGGGGCACATTTACTTAATTCATGTTCATTTGCAACATATTTTCCAAGCAAAATGCATTCTGAGCGTGCATCGCTTTAATTTTATTACGGTCTCCAAGTATCAGAGCAGAATCGGAAAAATAAACAGGTCTGAATTTGCACGAATCAAAAACATTATAAAGAAAGATTTCATCTTTCAGCTCTGGATCTATCCAGTGCTGAGTTGGCCACCGAAGAATCTACTCCGCTCACTCCGTCAGCAACCGTTACTGCCCAAGATAGCGCTAATATAAAGGCTGAGAACGGCTCAACTTCGGACGCAAGCGAATCAACAGGTTCACAACGATCAGAGTCTGATTCAGTCTCAACTACTGAATCGACTCCACATGAAGCATCCTCAACATACGCTCCAGCTGGACCTTGTACATATTCAGCCATCTATCAACGTTCATTCAAAGGAATTAAACTCCTCAGTAGAACACTTGTTGCAAGGTATCTCCAGTGATTTTGTTGACTCATTTTCAAGTCGTTCATCCGAACTTATCGTCTGATTACGAAAGAGGATGGTCAGTGAGATAGAGTCTCTTGATTATTGTTGCTGGACCTGGATTAATGATCCTGAAAATCGATAGGTACCGTCTGAAACCAAGAAAAGTTGACAGGTTGATGATTGGTCGGTCATCGGAAAACCAGATTTAGGCGGTGATCAAATAGTAGTGCCCACCAATAGGGCTTTCGTTCAAAGTCGTTAAATTTTTTGAATATCTCACTCAACGTCAAGTTTCACAGACGATGCTGAGAAAGCTTTCAAAAATGCTCATTTCCGACGGAGGAGACTGAAATTTTATTGTCTTGTTGTGATAATGCTCGCTGTGCTAACCTTTCAAAGTTGCAGCCCAGTTGAATGTTTCTCGGGATGCTATCACGAAAAGTGTCGATCAGCTAATTTAATAATGTTTGGTGGTGTGTTGCAGTACTGCGAATTATACAAGTAATTTCATTTAATATTCTCAAATGAAAATAGCTCACAAAATTTTTGGATGCTTAATTGGCATATCAATAAAATAATATCACATGCTTTAATATGCTTTTAAATGAAGTGCATTTGTGTGCATATTTTGGAGAAACCCTTGCATCGGTATTCACTTTATTAATTTCCATTTGTTTACGATGATCAGTTCTTTTCAGAGATTCACTCATTGACTATCGAACACCAGATGTATTAGGTTTCGATAATAATGCAGTTTATTTCGATGGTATCGAATGTGAAGGTATTGAAAGCTGAACATTGCAATATGTCTTATCTAGTCAGCCAATGATTAGGAAGAGCCCTGCTGCTATCCCTTGAATCATCTAAATCGTTTGGATGGCAGTTCTATATTCTGGATGCTGTATAAATATATCATTTGATGATATTCCTCATGGGAAGATGCCAGCAATTAATCGAGACCAATCTTCATCTGGAGCATTGACGTTCATTCTCGAGAGAGGATATCGCTTGCAGAGCAGTCAGAGCAATTATCCCATCCTCTCATTCTATAATATGAACTAATAAATCCGCAAAACTGACCAAACGTATTTGTCTCTCTGACTGCTAAAAATTGAAACTGAACTGCGATATTTCATACTTGTATAATTGAGCCTCACTATTCAGCTCAGTCTTATTGATCTATGATTTAGCGCTTTGTTCATAAATAATAACTTATTTGAATTGTCATCAAATCATGAAATGTATCATGTGATGAAGAAGCCGAGCGCACGAGTGTTCGTTTAAACCTATTTTCCAATAGTACATTTGTTATTGTAAAATTGTAAAATCATTCCAGAGGAAAAATTCATTATCAGTGGGAACTTTATGTACGTTTTTTGGGAATTTGATATCGAGAACAAGAAATTCAGTGAATTCTAAATGTTTGAAGTACAAGGCAAAGCGGAACTTTAAGCACTGTTTATTCTTGAACAAAAGTTTTGTGTCTCTATTCTTTAAGCATCGCAGCGAAAGAGATTTTATTCAAAGGGAACTCTGGCTCAAAAAGGAATCTGTATTCAAGA
Source organism: Anisakis pegreffii (assembly GCA_035041965.1). Lineage (NCBI taxonomy): Eukaryota > Metazoa > Nematoda > Chromadorea > Rhabditida > Anisakidae > Anisakis > Anisakis pegreffii. The sequence continues at coordinate 248,815 of JAPYMA010000172.1, read as the reverse complement.
GATTAATTTATAATAATACTAATTCCATGTAGTCTTTCTTCTATATAGATTCATCGCTCAATTTTTTCTTTCATTGTTTCATTTGAAGTAATGTTCATTACTTGTTCGTGAGTAAGCTTTCATGATGACGTTGTTTGTTGAATTGGAGTTATGCAATAAAATACCAATGAATAAAATCTGAATATTTAATTATAGTCGAATAAACATTGCCAAAATAACTGACGTATAAAAATATGAGCGATCTCCATTTGGAACTATTCAAACTCCTCATTTTTCAATGGAGAACTATCTGTACGTTCCATTTTAATCAACAGTCTCATTATTCCTCGAAACCATCGCACACAGTGGATCCTCAGTTGTCAGAAACTCTGTAATTTTGATCACTCGATTGATCAACGATGCAATCGAATAATTTAAGACCACTTTTGCGTTACCCGGAAACTTAATGATTCTCTTTTATCATATCGGATAAAAGAGATTCATGGCGATTCTTAGAGAATGCCGAGCCTTAGACAATGTGGCTGCAGTGATTTCAATTGCGTAACATTTATTGCTATGCATAATGACAGTTGCAGTCAGCATTTGCAAAATTTGAATCACTTCAATCGAAAATCTTCAACTACGATGATGAGGTGACAATATATCACTATGGTACACGAAGGTCATTCAACTGAAGCACGGTGAGATTGTAGAACTTAATTGATATCATTGAACATGCGAGAACTGTGGCGAGCACAATTAGAATCGAATAAATCTCTGCAAACAAAATACTTTGAGAAAAATCATATGCTCATCACTTGTAATGGAGGGGAACTTGACTTATATCGTGTGCTTGGGAAGAGCGTTTACGAGGAACGTTACATTTACTGATACAAACATCAACAATGAACAGAACAAATTATGAATCAAAATATTAGTGAGATTAAGGTGCGATAAGGGAGGATGATGCTGTAAGGAATGACGTGATCTGTATTACAAAAAGGAAATATGTTTCGATACATTCGGAAATAAGATAGAATAATTTGATAAAGAACGAATATTGCACATCGAAGGTGAATGACAGATTTCGTGAATATCTCTATTCACGACATTACTATTCTACAGCAAATTGGACCAGACTTCACAACGAAACATTTCCTCATAATATGATGAGGTGAAAATTATATAACGCCCAAACTTTTTCAACGGTAATGCTGCTGCGTACAGAAAACAAAGAAACACGTATGAATGCAGTGAATACATAAGAAGTCAGATAATAGCGTAATGTTTTTCTCAAGCTGTATTTATGATTATTTTTTTGACTAGTTGCCGTCCAGCAATGGTTTCAGGGACGAAATTCAAGTGATGATTGAAAAATAACCAACTGATATCGAGATCCTGATTTTCGCTGTCGTCATCGTTAATGGATGACAATAATGTCTCCCTGTCAGCATCGACTACTGCTTGGAATGGAAAATCTTCATCAATATTCTGATCTGCCAAAATCCAACTCTTTGGTATAATCTGAGAAAACACATCTCCATAAACAGGCAGCAAATAATCCAGCACTATCGAAAGGCAATTCAGTGATTGATTTGATATCCTCGGCATCCTGTCAGCTCATTTCTCAAGAAATGAGTCATTATATACTGTCAAAATAATTCATTTGATCAGTGAGAAAATGAAATGTGTGCATGTAAGGGTTTGAGAGTCACAGAAGTGATGATTTTTAAAAATTTTGGTCTATATTCACCAAGTTCAGTCACAATCTAGAAGTGATTAATTTTGGAAATGACACGAATTTCTCTGAGGAAATAATGTCAAGGAACCATTGCTATGATGAGCATTCGGTAGAACATTATATTTTGCTGAACCGCAACAGAGTAGTACTGCAATAAACCACCGAAACAATGTACAACAGTAAACACTGATTCGAAATATAATACATATTATTGTTACATTTGCATATCAAAAAGACGTGTGGAAGGTGTTTTTATGCATGTAAGGTATTTGCATACACATGAAATTTCCCCGTGTATACATTTGAATAGAATACATCATATCTTCCGAATACATCACCATATTCCAACAAACGGTCTCCTCAGATCTGCTCTGAAACACGATGGTTTTACATCGGATTCTCCAGTCTCGGAAAAGCATATACGTCGTTGGATGGTTTTGCTTACTTCAGGTTATAATGGAAACTTTTGAAGGCATCTCGTACCGTTAGGCCGCTCATTTCAATACATTGTATCTGCAGTGGTTAATGTTCATAGTAAGTTCCGAATACTCATATGAACTCATGGACGTGAAACTTCTGAGCATTCAAATTAGTTTGCTTGCATGAGGATCGCCTGTTGACTTTGAAAACTCATGCTATACTATTTGAATTTTCTAATTTATCACTATATATCTAATAAATTCGATTAGTCAGATCCTCAGACCTTGTTGTGAACACAATTCCATTATTCTCATAAAATTTCATTTGATCTACTTGGTGGATCAACAACAATTGCAGGATTTTGAAAATTCACGCATTCCAACTGACGACTAGCAAGATAATCTTGTGCCCCAACTGTTTTAGAGCCCGAACTCACTCAGTCTTACTCAACTTATTCTCAATTCAGATCGATGAACAGATTGCAAAATAATTCTCCGGATTGATAAATCATGATATTTTTTGGCTGAAATAGCGATTGGTCTTCGTGCTCTTATCAGTTGATGTGACTCTATAAACGTCTATCATTTTGATTAGATAACAAACAGTGCTTGATTACAACGTTTCGTTTTTCGTTCTTATACACTCGTTGAATCAATTACGTAGGTGACTCCTGCCCAACTATTTTATTTGAGGCTATATCTTTCAACTCATTGCGATGTATCAATTTGAATGTATCAAAATGGAGCAAACAATGATGGTTTCATGAGCTTACGAGTTTTCTCGAGTTCTCATAACACCTTCCGCAGTTCATTCGTGTCAACGGCATCCCTTAATTGCGAAATCAAACTCATCATTTTTCAAGCCTTCCTTTGAACAAATTCATTTTTTCGGTTCAATTCGCTTTCAGGTGTTTGTATCATCATGAAGTTTGCTAGTAGCTTCTTATTCGTTGTAACATTCATACTAGCTCAATGCACAATCTGGTGTCTAGCAATCGATGTTACCGTTAAGACATCAAAAGGTAAAGTCAGAGGATATTTGGGTGGACCAAAGCATAATCGAATTAACGTTTTCAAAGTATGTCGCTTACTTTCGAGCAGCCACTGAGTACCTTTATTGAGTATGTTTACCAGGAGAACAATCAAATTAAATTAATTAAGGATATTCAAATGAATCCACATTTTTGTTACGCGAGAATAACATCTGAAAGAATTTGCAATGTGAAGAACTAAGCTTCAGAAGTGGCATTATTCAGTTTCTGAAATTCGTCGTTAAGGAGAGGTCTTCAAAAATCGATGGTAACTTTAGGGAATTCCATTCGCGAAACCACCAACTGGAAAGAATCGCTTTCGTAAACCAGAACCAGTGACGAGTTGGTCAGGTGTTTTAAATGCTACCCAGTATCGACCAGCATGTATCACCGAAACATACAATTCATCGAATGGCCAACAAAAAATTTCCGAAGACTGCCTTTATTTGAACATCTTCGCCGATCCAGCATTGCGCTGTACGTTCGGTTTCATTCATGCTCTCGAACCCTTTGCCATCAAGCAGTACTTTAGTGATAGTGATCAAAGATTATGCTCACAAAATTTTTCAATCGATATCAGCGCCCTAATCAATAGGAACGATCGATATTGTCTAGTGAACAATTTTTATATCAGATCAGAGATGATACTGTTTTAAATAGCACGATTTGTATCAATCTTGCTGCGGTTCCAGCATAATGATGACGTTAAATTCAGCACTGTGATAAAATAATTTTTTAAACTCCTATCATTACTCATTTTTTGTTGTAATTGATAACAGTAGGCTGCAACTTCCAATGATAACAAAGTACTGATGAAATACACTTATCGTAGTTTTCAATAGGAGTGAGAGTAATCGAACCAAAGAACTGCATCACCTTTTCGGATCAGATTTGAACTCATGCATAGCAATAAGTGAATCAAATAATCAAAATTATTTGAACCATTCATTTATTCAAAATTATTCAGTAATATTCTAGTGAGAATTTTCAATATTTTCCAAAAAATCCTATCATACTCGAATCAGTGAGCCAAAAAATATGCAGCATTCACCTTCAGTGATCTTTCATCTGCACTAGTAATTCGTCAGCTTCAAATTCAGGTCAAAAAGTGTGCGGTAGTCGTCTACATTCATGGAGGAAGTTTCTTCTTTCAATCGGCAGTTATGTTCAACGAAAGTGTAATTGCTGAGAAATTCGCATCGCATCGTATCATCTTCGTCATTCCCGCTTATCGACTCGGCATATTCGGCTTCATTAGCGTTGCGGATGAGAAATTTGCTCCAAAAAATCTCGGATTCTACGGTAAACAATCCTTCCATGACCTATGCACTGCCCGAAGAAGCTATTATTTCTCTGGCAATGAGTAGTTTTCCATAAGAAATAATTTCACTTGATGAGGCATAAATTATCCGAGGACGCATTGTTTGATAAAGATACAATATACCCTAACTGATAGATATTGCAATATAACATGTGTCAGCGCATACCAATAGTTTGGTTTGGATTAGTTCAGCGATTGAGTTGTGGTGTGCAGCTGATAAGGAAGATGCGATGACAGTATCGCTCTTGAATGAGCCTTATGTAAATAGAAATCAATGATGTACGTCTCTGTTTGACGAGCAAAGTCAACGTCATGTGGAAGTTGATAGTGCCCACAAACTGATCTCGTAGAACGAAATTCGAATACAAAGCAGAAAATCTTTGCAGATATGATTGCTGCACTTGAATGGGTAAAAAATGAGATTTCGAAATTCAACGGTGACCCAAATCGAATAACTTTGATGGGACACAGTGTTGGTGCTACAGCTGTGCAGTTGCTGACGTTGAGTGAAACTGTTCCGGAGAATTTATTTCAACAGGTTCGAGATTCTTAACGAGTATTCTGCAGTTCTCAGTTATTAGATTTCAATTCATCATATAACGTTCAGTTTATTCTTAGTTACACAGCGATTTCAACTGACTTCAGCTTTAGTTCATACTTTCTCGTATGTCAAACTGTTAGATCAAGCGAATAATATTCGCGTTCTAAAGATGCGATCGAGAGTGGTCTTGAGCGATAACAATGATCTAGAATTTTAGAATAATACCAATGAGTTTCCTAAAATGTAATTCTAGAATACTATCAAGTGGTCCCGAATGACTGCAAGTTAATAAACGAATAATTTAATGCGAAAAACATCCAACTGTCTTACAGGGCATTTCGATGAGCCATGTCGACTTGTATCGACGCAATTTGAGTAACAGTATGACGATGGAAATCGCTTATCGTGTTAATGTAAGTTCCTTTGCTTTATAGTCCTATACAGTTTTGGTCCATGAAACTCGAGAATGAAAGTTTTATTCACCATACATCACATAGAATTTCGCGTGTACCGTCTGATTTGTCTATTTGTGAATACGATTTCCGCGAGTGTTTATTTTCAGTTAATTTTTTGAAAAATCAGTGATCCAATGAAGACAGAAAATTTCAATCGATTTCAGTGCACCAAGAAAGGAGAGATATACGAGACTGGAGCTTTAGTTGAATGTCTTCGAGAGACGCCAGCCCAAGAGCTGTTGAGACATCAAAACGCTTTAACTGATGTTGAATACTTCGATTTGATGTTTGGTCCTGAACCTGATGGTTACCTATTCAAGGCTGATACTGCATTCAAGTTACTGAGACAAAACGTGAGGTGCCATTAAAATTTCTCATATTCTCTTGCATTTGAATTCAAACCTCATCCGAATCATCAGCCCACTCTCAAAATTTATCACAGTTTCGTGTCTGTTGATTGAAGACCGACAGATTGATCAAAGGAACGGAAAAAATGCGACACTATACAATCCTCCAGCCAGTATATGGCATAAAGTTCAGGAAATAGCTTCAACTTTAACTTTGGAACTAATCTAAGCATTCCCGTCCAACAGTATTAATTACTTTCCTAATAGCAATGAATCTTCAGTGATTAACGGTGCCGTAAAAGGGAAAGTTGCGGTAAACAAATCAATCTTAACAATTTGAGCAAATAATTGCCGGCACCGAAAACCTATGCTGCATATGAAAACGATACCTGAGTTGTAATAGACGTGATGCTTTGAACAGATGATATTGTGTTTTTTTTCCGTTTCCAGAAACGTCCTATGCTTCTCGGAGTGACCAAAAATGAGTTGGCATTAACTCGCATGAGGTCGACAGTACCACGCGAATGTGCTACATACACTGGAGTTTTTGGCTATCGTACAAGTGAAGCAACTAAAGCTTGCATAAAAAGATATTCCTTCAAGAACGGTGAGATCATTTGCTATGAATAAGTTGTTTGAGAGGAACTTAAGTGGAAATTAAAATATTGAATCGAGCGATCCGTTACAGGTAAATTATCCGTGATGAAAGATGAGACTCATTCGAGTGCGCTTCGAATGGCCATGCGACTGTCGTCTCCATCAATCAACAAGGCATCACCGTCCGTATTTTTGTACTCATTCGAAATGCCTCACCACGACTCACATAGTGGTGATATCGGATTTTTGTTCGATAAAGATTATTATCCACGGCGAAAAAAGATGAATGATGATGAGTTATCGATGGATAAAATATATCCGACTTATATAAGGATGTTCGTCAAGACTGGCCAACCCAGTAGCGGTAAATGTGTTTGATTTCATTGAAACTTGCTCAGATTCATTTGCATTTCCAAGATTATTCGGAGTCTTAGAAAAGAGACAGTTCTAGATAGATGTCCTCTTTGGGCACACAATTTGAATGATATCATTGATTACTTGAAGACGCATAAACTGTATTGAGGAATTCAAAAGAAATTTGTTAAAATTTCGGTGAAGATCACACACTGATTTGAGGAAATCAAATCGAAAAGGAACGATGCATTCTTAGAGCTTATCGCTGCTCCAACTGACACAAAACATGCAATGCGCTACACAGAAAATATTCTCGTGATTTTACAGAATAGATGGGAAGATTTCTATAAAAAATCATTTTCAGATTGGAAGGCATTCAATAGCGATCAACGCAATTTCATGAGAATAACGCATGTAACATACGAAAATGGATCGATAGTCGAGCCTCAAATGCAGAATGCTTTCTACAATAATGAAGCACATTTGTGGCTGCAACAGTTCGCGAGTGTCGAACGAAGAGCACTTGAAATCAACCGATCCAAACAACACTCTGCTAAAACATTCCTCGCTGACGAAATCAAAGCAGATGATATAGGAGAGGATTCCACTGATACGCCTGTACTATTCTGGATGGGCTCATTTTTAATCACTCTAGTATTCGTTTGCCTAGTGATTACTCTCACTCTACTTGTTCTGATTTTATACGTCAGAAAGTTTGGTTATCCGTCATGGTTACGAAACAAAGTCAGCGACGAACATATTGAGGAGAGGTACATTTTTAGATTCTTGAAAACCTGATCAGATACTCATAATTGGATTGCATAAACAATATTTACCTGATGCTCATTACATATATGCTCATGATAGTGTCACAACCTGATGTTCATAATAAATATGTCACACTTACCCTAAAAATATGAAAGATTTGTTCTCTAAGTAGATGGATTACATTGTCTGATTTGAAACATTCTTGCGTAAAATATACCGAATAATTTTGCTTAAAAACAATTTTGATTGAATAATCATGATCGTGCTCAATCGATCGATTGGATCAAAAACCATTCCAATGAGATAATTTCACAAAGCTATTCATCGTTTGAAATTTCAGAAGACGGATTCTAACAGCAATGAATGGCAAAAGGTATACCATTGATGAAAGTGGCTTGGAATTAAAAATTTTCTGAGGACAACGAAGAATATGTGACGATTTTTTAATGACCATTTGTAATCTGTACCTCAAGAGCTTTACTTGTTTTTTTTTAACGTAAATTTTAGAAATCTGTCGGTGTAACTGTAATTGTATAGTTGTAATTGATCAGAAAAAATTGAATTGGAATGAAAATTTGTAAGAATTTTGAAAAATTTATCTCTTGTCTGGCAAAATCGTGTAAATGGCATTATAGATACGAGAAAACTTTATTACACAAAAGATTAACATTCATATAAACAATAAATAAAGTGATATATTAATAAATGAATACAAAATACTCATTGAAATGAGTGAGTAACACTGCAAAACAGTCCCTGATAACATTAAAATACAATTTTATAAATGCGGTTTATAGCGAGACTGCGTCTGAATGAAATCAATGAGATATCATTATTGGACCACATAGTCATTAGGACATAATAAGTTATCGTTTAAATGTTATTATCGTTCTTACCCAAAGAATTATTACTGTCATTACTACTGTTATAGTTATCAGCACTATCAATTATTTGCTATTATGCGCGAGAAGAAAAGGGAACAATTGAAAATGCCGAATCGTTCTCAATTGAGAGGTTCCTAGTTGAGTATTAAACAACTGCAATAGCATCATAACACATTAGAAATCATTTGCAAGCAATTATTTCAATAACTGAGGTAATATAGGGATATCTGGATGAGTGATCTTGAATCAAAAACAATCATTAGCAAGAAGAGATTAGAGAGAATGGAATACACATCATTTGATGGGAGCAGCAATCCAGTGAATTGGTCAAGTAGCAAACAGAGGTGATCAATGCGATTGGATTCATTGACGAGCCTCACGTGGAATTCGAACGCGTTTTCGAATCGCTTTCTTCATTGAGATCGGTCTTTTACGATTATTCTTTCGGAAGTATAAATTACACGCACTGAAATCGAATTTTAATATCATTAATCATGCATTAAAATATTGAAAATTTGAATGCGATAATGCAACAGCGACTGATATTACTACAGCTCAGACTAGAATGAATAAGTTTTTGAGTGTATTATGTGCTTACTTGCATTCAACCGATCCATCAGCACTCCTTCGCCACAGTGTTGTTTCTCTGGTACCACAATTCGTACAAACCGAATTCGCATGACAACTTATCGGCTGAAAATTATCCATAACTGTACACTTGACCGGCTGTCTCCTTCCATAGGAATGAAATTCACATTTCGATGATTCAATTTCCGCGTGTAATAACAGAATCTACATCGAATCAGATGGAAGCACTTCAAAAAACGTCACACGATACCTTCATTTTCTTGCTGACTGGTCGGTTACGAGGGATTTCAGACGATTGCATCGGTTTGAAAAATTCCTCGAGAACGTTTTCGGGTGATATTGGAGGTGAGATATTCTCAAATGTGGATAGCGGCTGTGACTGGCCATAGTTCGACTGCAAATGGTGGCTATTCAACGATTTGTAGAAAACGCGTCTAGACGAAATTTCACAACGTTCTTCCACTTTACCCGAATTTGTATTTCATTTTCAACAGCAACAAATGTTTACCTGGCAATCGTTTATGCTTTGGGGTTGGCACTCATAACTTCGCTGTGAACCGTTCATGCAGTAGTGCGGTTGCATTTGGATGTGATTGGTACAATTGTAAGCACAACTGCAATACAATCATAGAATTACTGATCGCGTCAAGAAATTTTAAAACATCATAACTAGTCATTATATTCAATAGATGTAAGACGAAATCTTTATTTGAGTAAAAGTTAAGGAAACTTTCTAACCAACTAAGGTATTTGAAATTGCTTTGCTATTTACTTAACGAAACAGTTTCTTTGTAATGAACTTAAACCACCATTCAGATTCATTTTCCAGTCAGGTTCCATAACCAATGATAACGTAAGGAATATTGGGCAAAAATAAACGAAACACAATCAATCACTAACTTATTATTAATGTTGTTATTATTGTACTGCTGAAATGGTAGAACAACGAATGGCGATTGTGTCATGATGCAGGTGAACGGAGGAGGTGAGGCGACATTTTGGTTGAATAATTTATAAGATGAGGAGGAGGATGAGTTCGATATCGATGATGTCGAATTATACGGAATGTCGTTCGAATAGCAGTTACTTTTGAATGTTTCATTGATTTCCGGTAGGGGTAAGTTGATGTTTTCATTCGTACGACTCGTATTTTGAAGTGGTGCGAGCATTTGCGCTAATCGTGGTGTTTCGGGAACAGCTGAAATTTTTCGAAATTACTTTTAACCAAATTCCATCTATTGCTTTATTTCACTCGATTCTCTGCCCTTGTAAATGTAGAAATTCCTAGAATCCATGAGGAATTTTTTGATTTGTTGCAGTCGTACTCGTTTCGTTTTAGTTAATGAACAAATGAGACTGAGAATGCAAAAAAGTTGCTGCATCAGTTTATCGAACTTTACGGGCGATTGGAATGATTGGAGGGGGTTACAATAGGGCGATTTCACAGTAATGCCAATTTATTCATTCAGTTTAATAAATGAATAACTAAGAATATCGTTCTTTATTGAGAACGAATATAGAAAATGATCAATTCGATTAATAATCAATGAAATATTTGAACTTTCAACGTTCGAAAATGCACATACATTGAATGCCCTGTTCAGGTTTGATTGTTGGCTTTATATCGAACAAATCGTCACAAGACGAGTAACTGCTGCCGAAAGCATCACCTTCCTTGTTATCTACATCCGTATAATACGCTTCATCAGCAAAATTTGGTTCTGATAACTCTGCAATATGCATTTTGAAACCCATCAACAATCCATTAACCTACAACAAACAGTTCACAGCTCGCTGCCTCTTTTCTTATTTTTTACCTTCCCTTGAACTTATAATTAGGAGCTAACACAGCTGTACTCATCTTGAAAAATTTCCGAATTCATAGAATCCTTTTCAGGACGGTGTCAATGCTTAATCAGTTGACTAGCTAACTCCGAGCTATTTTCATAGCAACTGCAAGAAATGAAACGCCTAATACTATAACTGACCATATGGAATGTATGGTTCACATGCATCCGTATCGAAACTGAACGATGAATCAGGTGTATGCAAAGACATCGTATTATCTGAAATATTTCATGCTTTTTGATCATATAATAAGATGAATGCCAGGATACGGTAGTGATTCGCCAGCAAAAAATACTGCAGTGATCAAAAATCGCACTCAACGATCAATTCATGAAGAACATATGATTCATGCTCACTTTCAGCGATCATTTCGAAACTACGTTATGCCATGCATGATATTCGGCTAGCAACTTTCAATATCAAGCGGCAATATCTTTCACTTATGAATTTTAATCTGATAACACCCGAAAATATCTTCTGTTATACTTTAATTTAGTGTCTTCATCGTGCTACAAGCAGAAGACTTTGAACACTCGAAATTCATGCTTATCCGTCACCAAATCTTAACCACTTGGAGGTATCAGATAGTTTGTGAAACAGTGATAAAACATGTATGCTATTAATTGGTACTTCAAGTCAGCTCAACTTCAGCAACCAATTCCTGTATGATCTCTTTATGATCTCCAAATTCAGTGTGTCAAGCCAATAGCAACAAAATGATACTTCGTTGAAGTGAAAATAACATATAAATACATGTTGATTACATAAATGATCGTTTCTTTAAATGCATTCTTATCAAGCTTAGTGATAATTGATAAAGCTGCAGTATCAATTTGTTACACCAACCTCATAATCATTATCACTTGATTAAACAATTGAAAACGAATGATAACATCATTAAAAATATTACGTAAAAAGAGTGTAAAAGCATAGAATATACGAGAAGATCAGTTGAGTGATCTTATCACAAATTAAACATTCACTTATCTCTGCATTTGCAGTAGAGCTGAAGACCGACAGCAATAACAACAATAAGTCAGCAATTTCTTATCTTGTTTATCATTTACCCTATGTGACATTACTCCGCCTCTCGAAGGGTCGACTTCATAGCGCTATCACTTTATTACCAAATGCTCCTAGTACTCCCATTAACTCAATTCAGTATTCACCTATTATGTGATAGTTAGCTGAATACAATGAACCACAAGTTCAAAAAGTTTCATTGAATTCGGTGAACGGTCAACGACGAATTCCTCGTGGAATTGTAAGACTAAAGAATTTCATGAATTCGTTAAAAGAGAAATGGTTGAAAGCAAAAAATTCCTATGAGTACGAAAGTTAATGTTTTGTAGTTGAAGCAAGGAGGGTGATTAATTTCACACGGAATGAAAGCAGTACATTGGAGTATGATTTTATTCCCAAAGTCAAAAATTCTAGCTACTCCTGATGAATTCGTTATTGAATGCTGCAAATTATCGTACTGAGGGTACATTTAGTTTCTGCGCACTCCTAACAAACGTTAATGGTAAAAATTGAATAGATTTGATTTAGAAAAAGAAAAGAAATTTCCAGTAATCTGTGCAGGAAAGCTCAACGGTTGCTCTACATCGATCAAATTCTTTGATTACTTACTGTTCGACTACTTTACCATCTAGAAAGAAAGAGCTATTTAAAACGAACAAGACTTATATGATGAACACAACAGAAAGCATCTCATCAAATTGGATATATCTCGATTAAAAAATCACCGAAGTAACCGGCATGTTCAACAAAGGTTGCTGATTCAATATGGATTTCCAACTAGGCGGTTACCTGCAAAAGACGGTTTTGTAAGGGACATTTTGCAAGGATTGAATCATTAACGTTAATTCCCGAGGCGTTGAACGCGGTGCGTTTGATGTTGCTCGCCGATATCACATAGGCACTTCTCTGTGAACCTTATATCTGTCACGTTCTCGGAGATTATCAGTGAGGTGATCCCAGTCGGTGTGACTCACATCTTTTTGCTTAGAAACATCGGCGGAAATCCTTTATGAGTGATGATTTCATACACCATCAAGCTTAATTGATTAAAAAGTTAATTGATACACTGATAACTGTTAATTGATACCACTTGATACATTAAAGAGTTAACTGATTTAACACGGATGAATCATCAAAAATTAATTGACCCATTGAAAAGTTCCTGACAAAACTTGACTTTTTCAATGGAAATCGAGCCTGACCTGAGGTCATGGGTTTGATCTTTACTTACAGTGCGAAATTGTTTCTCGATGATCAGTAATGGAATGAATGGTTAGAGCACACTAAATTTTAGGCACGGTAAATTTGGTCTAAATTAAATGGATGCAATTTTGAACTCACATGCACTTACTAATACAATAGTTAGTAGGATTTTTTGCGAACGGAAAGCAAGAAATTTAAATTCTTCTTATTGTTGAATTCGAAATTGCCTTCATATTTTGAAAGTATGAAATCTGCTCATCGCTTTTTCTGTGGAAAAACATATCTCTCGTTTTTTTTCACCGTCATGGTATGATTATAATGGTGTTGATTGCTGAAACGCTGAGCATGAACAGGGAGCACATTATTTCGACCTTTTGTAATATTTATACTGCAGCATCACTTCAAAGTAAACAATCCCTATCCCTGTGTACATTTTAGAAAGGGGACTGATCAATTCATCGGAAATGCGAAGTTTTAGTCTTTCGAAATCTGTAAAACAAAAGTGTTTCTCTGTTTTCCATTTTTCTCCGATTATATCATGATCCAATAGGCTGGTATTTGTTTATTACGGATGTCTCCTAGGTGTCGACTCTTCGAAATTAGCCACAATCAAGTCGCATACATCAGGATAATTGTCCCAAACAACACTTTCATGGACAGAGATGTGTGTCTGTTATAATCAAGCATCGATACGTTTCATATTTATTGCTCGCATCGCATCCCGTGAAGTTTCAGGCTGGTCTCGCTCAAATTCTGGTTGAAATTGATTCCGAAATGGAACCATCAATCATCATTATGACTGCTGAATTATAAAGTTAAATTTCATTTTCTTTCCGCAAATATTTATCAAGTTCTTTGGTATTAATGTTGCTAACGTTTCTGGTCTAAGCCTAGTTTCTCTATTGTGTTGATTTCATTGAATATTGCTTGGTTTGCAACTTATCAGTTATGAATGTGCTCAATTTTAGAATGACAAAAGACGAAAAAGATGAGTAATTACAACCGGTGTTCTGCGATTTCTCTGAGTGGATTTTGGTGTTCTCTTCCGAATTGTGCTTCATTAGATGCATTCGTCAAGCAGCAGCTCTTAGATGGTAGTAATCAGGACTTGATTATCGACAAGAATAGTCATCCGTTTCCGAATCAAAGTTGTTCAGTGCAAGACGACTGCAAGCTCTCAAAAGTGGCATGCATTCCATCAAATGTGAGTGCTTTACTGAGAAAATTTCACTTTCTTGCCTTTAACCCGTCTACATCGCTCGTCTCGAGAATAATTTCTCATAAGCAAGAGTCCTTCATTACCATTATTACGGGATATTTTTTCGATTAATTCTCGTTGCGATGATCAGTGAAATTTTTATTTTATCCTTAATTGTACTCTCCACAATCGATTCAATTTTAGCAACTTCATGACATACGTGATACAATAGAAGCGCATCAGGACGAGATTCGTTCAGGTTTAAGAAATGCTCTTAACGATGCTCACATATCCACATCTCGTCTTTCGAAGACTGATCCCTTCGTTTCGATTGCATTTGATCACACTGTCGATACCGATTATGATGATCAGCGAGCGCCATCGAGTACAATAATGAGGTAGAAAAAATTACCCTGATTTGATAGTCCAAGTTGGAAATAGCAACTTCTACTATGTTTTCCTTGGTCACTGTTCGCCAATGCTTTCAACTAGTACGCTGATAATGTGCTGATGCTCTGCAAAGAATTTAGTCCTGCCTGCATTTCGTGTTCTTCCATGAAAACTTGAGCATTCTTTCACCATGAAATTTCAGTTTGTAATCTTTTCTTATCGCCTTTTCAAATTTGCTCGTGTTTATTCTAGGTTTTCGAGCATCATGAATGCAGACAATTGGATTGCTAATGTGAAATACGTGACATTGAGTGATGCACTGAAACTCATGCATAATCATATTGATTGTGAGCAGTCTGCTGTTGTTATTGTGATAGTTTTCACACCTGACAGTCAATTAAGAAGGTAAACGTTTTCTCTGATAAGCTACTCAAATGGAATTTTAAGTATAATTCTGTTATTAATCTAAGAACTTTGAACTTTAATTAAAACATCAACTGGCGCTTATTAAGATACTTTGGAAGTACTGTTTATCGTGACAAGCGAAAACGTCAGTCAAATTAAAACTCATTGTCAATAACAACATTTTGTAGTGATTTGATCAAAGAAGTAGAATCAAAGTATCAGCTATTGTTTTGTTTTTTCCAGACCAATAGAAGTTTCACCTCATCTCAATTCGGAAACTTTAACTGCTCCTCGAATTACCACTATCAAACGTTCAACTTCGAATGGTTGTTTTTCTGTACTTGTTTTTGAATCATTAGCATCAGCAAATTATCATCATCAGAAATCGTCATTCGGATACAGCTTTTGTTTGTGCAGTCGTGAACGATTTCATCACTGCAAAAACAGCGAACATCAGTCAGAATGGCTGAACAACATTCAACATGTGCACCAGCAGAGATGGAACAACGATGAGTTTAACGAGAAGTTCGCAAGGAAGCACAAAAATGCTCTCTCGAATTTCAGTGAGCATGAGGAGACGCCAGGAGTGATTCACGTTAAGAATGAGGCGATTTTACACTGTCTTCGAACTTTCATTTTGAGTTTGGTTCATCGAAGAAGTGCCAAAGTGCTGGGATCACCTCAAAATTCATTATCGAGCGAATCTGGTGGTAACGTTAGTAGTTTATCGGACGCGGACAACCGCAGCTCAGATGAGGAAACTGGAGAAAGGAATGCAGATGCAACAATATCGAAATGCGTTCCTTGGTCATCTCATTCTCCGATGCTACAAAGCAATCGTTGCGGTCATCAATCAACTGATGCAGTGAAATCAGCCATAATCGATGAATCAGACCGGCGAATCGATAGTAAATGTTGTCATAAAGTGAAGAGAAATAATCAATTGCTGAACGATGGTTGTGCCAATGCTGAGCAATCTGGAGATTCTCATAATGAGGATTTTTATCTTCTGCCAGTTTCAGCTCCAAATCGGAAAGCAATGCAAAGAGCAATTTTAACTATCAGTGAAAATCTACTGGAAAACAAAGAAACTGTTGATGAGGTTTCCAAACGTCTTCAGTTCAATCAAACACACCATCAAAAATATCGTAAAGCGTTCATTGTGAGCAATGATCACACGAAGAAAGATGCTTCGCTGCAACTGATTTCACCTCAGCTCAACGCAGAAACTTCACCAGCAAGTTCAGATCCTCTCAAATCAGCTGTTGTCATCGATACAGAATCACCACACTTTAATGGTGAAGCTTTTTATCGATCATCAACATTTTTCCGTGACTCTTTCATCAACTGTTGTGAAGCGTTCAGTATTGAACCTGACCCCAAGTGTGAAAGCATATTTCATCGTGCTTCTGCATCGTATGCGATGTGTCGATTGATGCTGAAAATTGGATATCATAAAGGTGGCGTGTTGAGTTCCGGTAATGATGTTTTGATTTGTTGTGCTGCACTACAGATTCTATCACTTAAAGATGCTTGTCATCTTTATAAGGTAGCGACTAATGGAAACGTTAAAGAGCTCCGCCAGAAAATCAGTAAGATTACTCTGAATGAAAGTGGTATACCACTGAAAGATATTTACAGTTGTCCTCTTGACACTGTCGATGCGATATTCAAGGCAATACAATGTTCGAAAGCGGAACAACTTGCATTTCTGAATATTCAACAGGGGAAAGTTCCTAATTTATCATTAAGCAGTTGTCAAGCCAATTCAGCACTATTTATCATTGATTCTATCAAGCTGTTTCTTGTATATATCGCTAAACTTTACGAAAACGAAGTGGACATTGAATGGAGCTTACTAGAACGTGTTCCACCGGATAAGATTCATCGTACTGATACAATATCTGCGAGTTGTTCATCAGAATCAACTACCTTCGATATTGTTCTCTCAGATTATCCATATTTACTTGATCACATTGTTGCTGATCAATTAGTTCTATCTGCTGCATCACAAATTATTATTTTAAAGGAATATTTGCAACTTGAAGAATTCACTTTCGAAAACGTGCAGTTTAATTCTCCAATTGTGTTCAGTTCAGCTGATGAAATTGTTCGACTTCATTTAGAAGAAACGAGCAATTCTGATGAAATGACGACAGTCAATATCCTCCATAAGGGACGGATTTGTTTGAAATGCTCAATTCGAAAGCATGCACTCGCTGAAAAGTCAATCTCTAAGTTGGATACCGATGGAGATACGTTAGGCAAACCGGACTGTTCCAGTAATTATGAATGCAAAATTAAAGCAAATGAATTTTACGATACAATGCTGTCCTATGGTTATCAACACAAACAAACATTTCGTTCAGTTGCTGAGGTCTGTTACGCGGGAACGGAGGGCACTGTTCGTTTGATTGACTCAAATCATTTGGACGTGATGTTAGATGGTGCAATGCAAGCAATAGTTTATTGTCATCTTAAAAATTCACCCAAACAGAACTGCTCTCTAATAGTGCCGTATCATATCGACAGTATAACAGCCACTTCGGATTCTGTTACGACCGCTCCAGAAGATAGTGCTAATACTGTCTGTTTCTCCTATAAATATTCGGATAATTATTTGAACGGCTGTCTAATGCTTCGTATGAATGGAGCGACGTTTCTGCTCAAAGGAATACTTTTCATGCCATTCAATTTCAGTAAGATACTGAAAAACATGGAAATATCGGAATCTGATAACAAAACAGATCAAAAGACAACACTATCATCAAATGCTCCGTATGCAGGTTTCGGAAAAAATTTTCCTCACAGAGAAGCAGAACAAAACACCGACAGTGCTTCAAATGAAGAAGATCTTCGAAAAGACAAAGAACAGATCTTCGAAAAGATAAAAAACAAATCGGATGGATCGGTGATCGCAATTACTTCGTTTGCTTGTCGTTTACCGTCGAATGTTAACGATTTGGCCGAGTTTTGGGAAGCACTAAAAATTGGCAAGAACATAGCCGCAAAAATACCATGCAGTCGGATCAATGCTCGTGACAACCTGTTGTCAGGAGCAAACTATGGTCATAGTATCGAGGGAGCAAACTTCTTACAAGATGATATTGCTGAGTTTGATGCTGAATTTTTTGGCATTTCTAAAAGTGAGGCTGAAAAAATGGATCCACAACAAAGGATTTTGTTGGAATGTGTCTATGAATGCATGGAAAATGCTGGATTGAAATCATTTGAAGATACTGGTGTATATGTAGGCGTTATGGGTTCTGAATATGCGGATGATCTCTTGCAAACAGATCATCCTGATAACGTGATCTCAATGTTAGGATCAAGTGCGAGTGTTCTATCGGGTCGTGTCAACTATGTGTTTGATAGTGTCGCTCCATCTGTAACAATTGATACGGCATGTAGTTCATCTTTAGTGGCGCTAAATACTGCTATTGGAGCAATCCTTCAGAATCAGTGTTCTCGGGCAATTGTAGGTGGTGTGAATTTGATGATAACTGAACGAGGCTTTGGACAGCGAGCTAATGGCCGTATGCTCTCTGAAGATGGTTTCTGTAAGACGTTTGACGCCAGAGCTGATGGTTATGGACGTTCGGATGGTTGTGTTGTATTTCTGGTAGAGCGGATCACTGATACAAATAGATTGATCAATGGACAAATTTATGGAGTTATTGATGTGAGTCAAATTAATCACGACGGGCGAAGTGCTTCATTAATAGCACCGAATGCACTCTCACAACAAAAACTCATTGAACGAAGCTTAGAAAAAGTATCCAACAATCGAACTCCATCATATTGGGAAGCACACGGAACTGGAACATTATTGGGTGATGCTATTGAGATGAAATCACTCAATAGTGTACTCAAAACTGAGGACATTGTTCTGGGTACGGCAAAAACTCACGTAGGGCACACAGAAGCTGCCGCTGGTGCATGTGCACTTCTGAAAGTAGCATTGCAGATGTATTACAACTATTTGCCTGTGCATAATCATTTTATGGTATCGAAAAACTTTGTGGAAAATAAATTTCGATTGCCCATTGTTGGTGAAGAATGGGACAGTGATGGTAGTTGTGCGGGAATTAGTTCGTTCGGTGTAAGTGGCACTAATGCAGTTGCTATCGTGTCGAGTAGTTCTCGGAAAAGGAGTCTCGCACGATGGAGTGATCCACTGCGCTACTATCACATTTATCCAGTATCATCGAAGAACGAACAATCTTTGCAAAAGTTATTTGAGATCAGCAGGAAAATGCTGACTGAAACCAGTATGCCAATAGGACGACTATGCTGTATGGCTGCCGTACATCGAGAGCATTTTCGTTATCGGAGTGCAATTTTACTGAAAAGAAATCGAATCTGTGCTGAGTTTTATGCCGATAAACACAAAGTCTCAGTGAATCGACAATATGGTATTGAATTTGACTTATTCCAATGCTCAGTTTTAGTTGATACGATGCGATTGTTTCAAACATATAAGGAATATCGAAAGAGATTTCTCCGGGTTCAAAAACATCTTCGTGAACTTATCAATAGCAATGCTAAATTCGGAAGCTTAATCGCTCAATCAACTGATCCCATCAATATTACACATCAGTGTGCTTTGGCAGTATTTTTGTATGATCTCGGCATTCATATTTCTACTATTATGATTAGCAGTGATCATGCACTGATAGCTGCATTCATATTCAAGAGTATTCTCTCCAACGAATCACCAAGCGACCTGACCGGCTCATCCTCTTATGTTGCTCATGATGCAACACACTTGCCTCCTTCAAAAATGTCCTTCGTTTGCAATACACGAATCTCAGACTGGTTGGAAAAATTACTTTTCGCTAAAGAATGGCTAAAAAAGTCAAACTCTCAAAGAGACAAAGTTTTTGAATGGATCAGTTTGAAGCGGTTGACATCTGCGTCAAGAAGTGACGCAAATTTTGAACATAAACTCGCACGATTGTATGTGGATGGTGTTGATATCAAGTGGGATCTTCTTTACGAACCTGAGAATTTTGACAATATTATTCCAAACTATCAGTTTAATAATCACAAATACTGGCATTGTGAGCGAACTACACCTTTCGATGATCACCTCATTGGGTGTATCATCAGCGAAAAGCCTTCTGAAATCACGTTTCGAAATCAACTATCTGTATCACATGAACATTATTTGTTCAATTTTTCCGTAAATGATAAATTGATGATGCCTTACGGCGTTTGTATCGAGGCAGTTTTGAAGGCGGTCGATCGAATGTTGCTCCGAAAACAAAACTGTTCCCGATATTTTCTTCGGAACATGTCTTTCCACGAGTTTGAATTGCCGAAAAAATTCTGGTTGACAACAAAAGTGGCAAAGTTGAAGCTGAATGAATGCACAGTAGAACTCTGTGTAGAGCGGCAAAAAATTGCATCCGTCAGAGTATTTACCGAAGAAAATTGTTCGATAATAACGAAAAGGTTGCCTGAAAATGTAAACAAGCTCATAAATTTACCAAATTTCTATGATCAGTTGGCGGATGAAGATATCAAGTTCAGAAATTCTCTTCAAACGATCACTAAGGCATCTGCTGATGGCAGAGTTTTCAAGGCAACTCCTTCCAGAAGGTGTGCCATACGCGGTCTAGTTGATTCGATGCTTCAGGTTTTGTGCTTTCACAAGAAAATCAAATCTGATATGTTGTACAAAGAAATGGATTCCTTCAAACAAGAAATTTTCGTTGTTGATGATTCGTTCCATAGCTGTTTCATTGAAGTTAGAAACGATAAACTGGTAGCTTATTCTCCGGAAGGCGTCCTTTTATCGTCCATTTCTATGGACGATTCATGCAGTGATGATGAGCAGGATTCACAAGAAATCTCGCAGGTTGCGTCAAAAACGATCCAGAATACAAGTTCTGAAGACGACGATGAGGCCTCATTGAGTTTCAACGAAGAGAAGAGCGTGATGAGCAAAGTCAGAAATGCAGTTGAAGAGATTCTTGCAAACGGAACTACATTAGACGATACGCAGCTATCAACTGGATTCAGTGATCTTGGCTTTGATTCGTTAATGATTACGGATTTATCGAATCGTCTTCGCCAGAATCATTTCCCTCACCTACAACTTAGTATCGTGGATGTTTTTGACTATCCAAATATTCGACAACTTGCCAAATTCATCGAATCGAAGTTGTTGAAACGAAGAACTGAGTTAACAATCAAAACTCATCCAGAACATTTGCCAGCTAAAGGCAACCAGTCACTGAATGCTGTTGCCACCGGTAATCTGGTTATCCCTAAGAAGGATTCTGGAATCCATTCGGAGACGATAGAATCCAGTGAAGACGCTTTATCCAAATCGATTTCAATTACTGATGAAGATTTCCTGTATGTTCAAAAATATTTCAACTGCGAAATTGAAAGCGACGAATTTTTGCTGTGTTTATGCGATTATCAACAAGGCAAACGGAACGCTGTGATTTTTGACGATGCCAATGATTTTGAAGCATCTTATAATGAACGAATGAATACTTGGACAGCACGGACAAGCGATTCGATGGGCATTCATAAGGCACTTTCCAATCTCATGCAGAGAAGAGATTCTGCACTAATTCAGTTTGATTTTCATAGCAAATTCGCACTAAATTCATTGATTGATGTGCTATTGGCACTAACATCTTTCCTACTGAAGTCGCCTCAGCAGTTCACTATTTTAAGTCAACCAGGAACCGGTCGAGCAAATGCCTTTGCTATTGGTTTCTCGAAAAGTTTGGCAACTGAAAACTATCCTCGTATTCAGTTTGTGTGGAACTTTCGTGTTGAACGTCTAAATCTTAGCAACTTCCCAGATCGTGGAATCAACACAAAACAAAACTCTGAAGAGAACTGGTTGATCACTGGTGGCTTGAGTGGGATTGGATGGCAAATGGCACAGTGGCTAATTAATCATCGCAGTATATCACATATTGTCCTTGTTGGTAGACGGCCTTTGGATGAGAGTAAACATGGTTTGTTGAGTCGCATGAAGCAAAAAGTTGATGTGCTTATTGTTTCTTTAGATGTTTCATCTTATAAACACATGCGACAGTTTTTCAAACGACTCGAATTCAAATTAACCGGTATTATTCATAGCGCTGGCTCAACCAGTGATGCATTGTCGTCAAGGCAAACGCATCAAATGTTCCAGCAAGCCATTGCGGCTAAATGTTTCGGACTCGCAAATCTTCAAAAACTCTGCGATCGATATGGACATTCGCCGAGGCATTTCATCCTGAATTCATCAGTCTCAGCCGTTCTCGGTAATCGTGGTCAATGCAACTATTCTGCGGCAAATGCGCTAGCTGATGAGATGATGCGTGAACGTCATGCAAACGGTTTACCTGCGACAATAATTAATTGGGGTAATTGGTTAGAGACAGGTATGGCTGTGCCGGTCAACCAACAACTGAAACGTATCGGTTTCAACGGTCTTACAACGAGTTGTGCTATGCGATTTTTAAAATTTGCTATTGAGCAATGTCCATTGCAAGTGATCGTCGCTGGTCTGAATGTTGATCAAATTGTTCAGTATCGATCTGATTTGAAGACTGTTTTTGCGAGTATTTGCCATATCTCGGACGATGCTGAATCACCAATGAAGGATCGAAAACGTGAAAATAGAAACGAATTAACAAAGGAAATGATACTCCAGAATGATACCGCCGCTAGCTCAACCAGCTCTGATGAGCATTCAAATAAGAAATCGAAAGAAGAAATCAAAGGTTCGAATATGAAAGAAATAATCATTGATTGTTTTGAGAGTATTTGTGAAATGAAACTCTCAGTCAGTGATTATGACGCAGGATTCATGGATTTAGGATTGGATTCGTTGAAAGCGTATCGTTTTATCACGGAACTGCAAGAACGTTTCAATAGAGATTTAAGTATCTTACTAATTTTTGAAAATCCCACCATTAATCGACTGACCCAGAAACTGAAAAGTATTACGCATATGAACGACGATTATACAAGTGATCGTGACAATAGCAGTGATCAAAAAGCCGATCAGGATTTCGACAAATGTTCATCGTTGATCTCTTATAACGCCAACATGGTGTTGCCAAATTCATATGCTTTTAATATCTACGGAAAATCAAAGAAGGAAGTGCAAGAGAAAGTCGTCAATTTAATTGAACGCCTTATGTTCTGCGATCAACCACTTCTTTCGCAAATGAGATCTGGAATTTTACTGAATCCGAGACGTGATCGCACGATGGTTTTGAGCGTTCATGCAAAAAGTCGACTTGGTTTAATTCGCAAACTACTGGCTCAACCCACAATCACTAAAAGCAGCTGCACAAAACCAGTCATATGTTTTATGTTCACTGGACAAGGGTCACAGTTGTGGAATATGGGGCGTCAACTCGCCGAAACGATTCCTCTCTTCAGAAAGACTCTTCATAAGGTATTGTCGCTCGCTCAAAGCTACATGCCATCGAATTCCAAAAAACTCGCCCATATTGCTTACGAATGGAGCCAACGAGAGCTGTTGTTTGCTACAGAATATGCACAACCTTTGATATTTTGTTTTTCTTATTCTCTAGCGCAATTGCTGATACATTTTGGTCTCAAAGCGGACTTCTTCGTCGGTCACAGTGTCAGTGAGATAGTTGCCTATGCAGTGACTGGGATGATTGAACTTGAAGACGCTTTAAGATTAGTGGTACAGCGAGGTCAAGCTTTGGCTGCACTTGCGGGTAAAGGGCGTATGATTGTTGTGAATTCGATGGATGTGGCACAAAAGCTGCAAAAAATGACCAATGTGGACATTGCAGCTGAGAATAGTCCACGTCAAATTGTTCTATCGGGTTCAAATGAGGTAATCGAACGCTGTCTACAAATAGCTTATCAAAACGGGTATTTGGTGAGGTTATTGGATGATCAATACGCATTTCACTCTTCATTGATTGCTGATAAACACCTGCATCAAGTTAGAGCCCTTTGTGATCATATCCACTTCAAACAACTTGGCCGCGCATGTTTGGCAAGTAATTTGAGTGGTAAACTTCAGAAATCAGTAACTTCAACGGAGATCATTGAGCAAATTCGATCCACTGTTAAATTCCGAGATTGTGTTAAGAATTTATTGGCAGCTGGGGTAAACTGCTGGGTAGAAATTGGTAACGGTGAAATATTATCAACGCTTGTTCGTGCTATCGTCAATGACCAGCAGAAGCATGTGGTGTGTTCTGCAATAAGAATAAAGGAACTGGAATTGGATTCGATTCTCAAAACACTCCTACAATGTGATAAACGAGGAGTTGAAATTGACTGGTCGAAAGTTTATCAGTTCGACGAAATCGGACGAAGATTGGACAGTAAACAAGATATCGATATGATAATTGATATGGAAAGATTCGTTGAAGATGTGCGATTTAGAGGAGTAGACCAACATCAACTCAACGGGATACCGCTAATACCCGCTGCTTTCTCGATAGTACTTTTTGCGAACGCTGTTTCTGGGAAGTTGATTGGAGCAGATATTACAGAAAGATCACTGAATGTTCTGATGAAAAGAGTGATTTTGAGAAAACCGTTGAGTATTAATGGAGGTGAAGAACTGAAACTGAAAGGGAATAAATTCGAAATGTTTTTAACAGTTGATGGATTGACTTTCAGTGAATGTCTATATTCAACTCATTCCCCACAGATGCCTTCTCAAATAATCGTAAGCAATCAGTTCAGTCGAAATGCTCGATTATTAGATCATAATGAATTCTACGAAAGATTGCGATTCAGCGGTCTTCAATATGGACCGCAGTTGAATGTAATTCGGCACATACGACGTACATCAGATGAAATATCAGCTGATTTAGTTGGTGTTGAATCAGTATTTGTTCTTGTTGATAGTACTTTACAGGTACTGGCTGCTAATGTATTTGACGGAGAGAATCCAAAAGTTTATATTCCATTTGAAATTGAGAAGCTCTGGATCGACTGTGATGAGACAAAGCGTCTGGATTCATTAAGAGCAGTTGGGCACATCAAGGACAGGAGTGAACGTTTTGTAAGTGGTGACATTGACGTATATGATCAAAACGAACGGCTGATCTGCGCGATCAGAAATGTCATTGCAATCAATAAGCAAAATGCTGGCACAGCTTCGAAAAATGCTTTGAATTTCGAACAAAATTCTAAAGATCTTTCAAAAAATGGCCGCAATAATCGACATGATAATAAGTCAATCGGGGAGAGATTTAATGGTGGTTTCGAATTGGAAAAGTCTGCAAAAAACAATGAAAGGTCGTTTCAAGAAGACAAAACACTCAAAAAATCCTTTTCACATCCCGAATATCCACCTGCACTGGATCGATCTTCAACTGAAACTCGAGCAATTGGTATCATTGGTTATGCGGGCCAATTTCCTGGATCCGCATATGATGCTGAGGCTTTATGGAATGATCTCAAAACTGGAACGATACCAAACAATTCGGCCTTATCAAGACGTTCTATGTTCCCAGATCAACCTAAATCATGTAATGTGAATTTGATAGATAGGCAGATCGAATGTTTTGACGCGAAATTCTTTGGTATAAGCCCTGCGGAAGCTTGTTATATTGACCCTCAGCAAAGGTTACTTTTGGAAATGAGCAAGAGAGTGCTGGATAATGCTGGCGTATCTCAACTGCCGAATCGTACTGGCGTATTTGTAGCGACTAGTTCAAGTGATTTTGCTCAGAGGGCATACGCTGAATTGGATGAGTCAAATGCATATTTGGCTATAGGCACGAATCAGAGCAGTTTAGCTGGACGTTTGGCGTATTGGCTTAACGTGAATGGACCAGCTGAAACCGTTGATACGGCTTGTTCATCATTTGCAACAGCTCTGACACGTGCTTGCGATGCAATCCGTTGTGGTCACTGTGAATGGGCAATGGTTGGTGCTGTGAATATTATCTTAAATCAGAAAACAACTCGAGTTCTCGAAAACGCCAAAATGTTGAGTCCAACCAATCACTGTAAAGTATTCGATGCTCGCGCTGATGGATACGTTCGTTCGGAAGGTGTTGGTATGGTATTGATTAAAAAACTTGATCTTGAAGATCAGCACCGTTTTACCGGAATCCAGATAAAGGCTTACGCAAGTGGTCACAACGGTCGCTGTTCAGGAATCACAGTGCCGAATGGTCAACGCCAACAAGACGTGATGCGAGCAGTTCTCAATTCCACAATGGTATCGGATATTTGCTTTGTAGAAGCTCACGCTACAGGCACACGTTTGGGTGATAGAATTGAAGTTAACGCTATTTGTGATACGTTTCAACGAGATACTGCTCTACATGATGCGAGCATTCGTCTGCATTCCACCAAAACTCATTTGGGGCATTGTGAAGCGGCCGCTGGTTTAGCTTCTTTTATAGCCGTTCTGAAATCGCTAGAAAACAATTATTTGCTACCAAATTTACACTTCCATATTGGAAATGATGCTCTGAATCAAAATTCACTAAAATCTTATGATGAATATCAAAAAAGTTTCGTCAATTCCAGTTCTGATAACAGTGCTGTTATAGGAACTAAAGGGAATACATCTATTACTAATGTTTCATCTAACGGGAAGGATCGAATGCACAAGAACATCGTTGTTGGTTGCGTGGGTGAAGAATTGCATGACAGTCAATCAAACAACGTTCTCATGAATTGTTTTGGTTTCAGTGGCTCAAATGTTTCATTACTCTTGTCTCGATCAATACGATCAAAATCAAATTGGAAGTCGAAGCGTCGAAACATCATCTTCAGACCTTATATAGTGATTCTGTCTGCACACGACCCAAGAAGTCTATCAAAAATGAAAACCATATTCAAAGAATACATCTCTGAAACTGATGAACCACCCGAAAATATTTGTGCTTATCTGCAATTATGCAGAACTTATTACCGATTTCGTTCGACTGCCGTTCTTAGGAGTTCTCACGAAGAAGTGGATTTTATTGATGGTAATACTGATAAGCGCATTCATACGTTGCAGTTCTACTTCGATGGGAAGTCGGTTTGTATGGAAGATGTATTGAATTTGTGCGAGAATATTGGCGCTTTCAAGAAAATATTCATTGATATGAATAACAAATATGTTCGCTGGAGGAGTGAAAATCATATCGGGGAAGGTGTAGAACTTAGGATACAGTTCATTGCGAAACTTTCACTCTTGATGTTTTTCATCCGGATTGGTATTCGTCCAACGGGCATTTGTGCCAAGGAAAATTTCGATCGTATTGTCGCCGAAGTTTTTCTACGAAAAGCCATCCATGACGACTGGTGCCGCGATGATAAGGAATCTACATCAGTAACCTCCAATTATCATGAGGAAAGGTGTGACAATCCTGCAATTTTGTGTAAGAATATAGCAATAAGTGATCATCTTGCTGTGAACAAATACGACTGTGTGATCAATCTAAATCAATTGTCAATCGACCATAGTGAACCAGTATCTTCGAGTAAGCGTCTTGCTCGTTTACTGGCATACTTATGGGCGAATGGTGTAGAAATCAATTGGAGCTATTTGAATGATGGACCTCTTCCCAAGTGTCGATTGTTTTCGTATCCTTTCAACGAGAGTAGATTCTGGCCCTTTAAAGACCCTGAACTCTCCAAAATGGCATCAACTAATAAGGATCCTAGTTTACAAGTTTCAGTATTGAAATCAAAATTGTTCGATCATTCTGAGGTAAATCTTACCAAAGAAACGGGTGCTTCACCACCAATGAATTGGTCAAAATCTGAACCTTCAAAATTCAACAAATTGATGATAGAAAAACCTGCTCAAGAGATCAGTCAAAAAGACAAGATTACCGCAGAAGTCGATATCTTTCAAGAAGACTTCAACAATGTCGCTCCAAGAAAATGGTTTTTCCAGAAATTCCTTACGAAACGTCCGCTTAACCATTCGTCACATCAACTTCACAAAAAATTCATCGCTGTTAATGCAACAATATGTCAAAACAAATATCCTGCTGAATGTATTGCTTCAATTAGTCTTCGGAACGATTCACAATCCATGAATCAATTCACCACCTTGATTAAACAAAACAAATGTGGTGACATCGTTTTTGGATGGAATGAAATCACTGAGTGCAATGATGATTTCATGAATAATATAGTTCAGCAATGCTTGACCGTGATTCGAATTTGGTTGATCCTCGATGAAGCTCTTAGGGGGAATTTCATCTCTGAAGCCTCATTCAACGCGTTCGAAATTTCTGGAATTTCCGACGAAACTAAACCATATCAAAAATCTCGTGAAGATTACATATGCAGTTGTTGTATTGCCCTCCTAAGGTCACTAGCATCTGAAAAGACGCAAATCGTGTATCGATATATTGAGCTTGATCAGATCGATGATCGATTTCTTGATGAAATTTCTTCGAGTGACAATTTCGACGAAGTAATCGCGTACAGGAGTGGTCAAAGATATGTGGAGCGCTTGCAAACGTTCGATTTGCAACAAAATATAATCTGCAACAAAAAGAAGCGGTTACATCGAATCGCAATAACTGGAGGATTGGGTGGAATTGGTAGGACTTTAATCAAAGCACTTCTACCAAAATTCGTTGTGATTTTGAGCAGAAGAACGGAATTGGATGAAACTGCTCGGGAGTTTATCGAATCCTGCAAATCAACCACTCATATTAAGCTAATCCAAGGCGATTGCTGTAATTACGAGGACGTTGAAAGACTATTCGATGATCACAGCACTACTCCAATTGAATTCGTATTTCATTGTGCAGGCACAGTTGAAAATGCTCTGGCTGAGCAAATGGATGAAACAAAATTGAAACGCGTTTTGACTGCAAAATTAGGCGGTACTGTCAACTTGATTCGAATCTGTAACCGCCTAGCAAATCACCAATGCAAACTTGTCGCATTCTCATCAGTTGCTTCAGTATTAGGCTCAGTCGGTCAAACGAATTATGCTCTGGCCAATAATGTTATGGAATGTCTATTGACAACATTCTCAGTCAATTATCTCACGATCAATTGGGGTCCGTGGGCAGGAGTCGGCATGCTGGCCGGTGATGAGAAGAATCTAATTCGTCGACAAATTCAAAAGAATGGTTGGAATTTTTTGTCACCAGCAGATGCCATCGGCGCTTTATTCCAAATATTGGATTTTAGCGGTCAAATAATGGTTTTTAATGGAGATTTTGAAGCGATTCTGAGGCGACAAAAACATTTGAAACATGTTCTGGAACTTCTCACAAATGGACATGCTGAGGTAAAAGAGGATAGAAATGCAAAGAATGAAGAAGATTGGGAAATAAAACCGGCGTTGATAGACACTATTCCTGGAGTGCTCAAAAGGATTACAGTGGCAGAGACCGCTGCTAAGGAATCTCCATATTCTGTGCCATCATTTCGGAATGGTTCTACAAAATATTTGCTCCGGAATATCATAAGACGAGTGAGTGGCATTGAAGAAATCGACTCAGATGTTGGTTTCATGTCAGTAGGTATTGATTCGCTGATGATCAATGAAATGAGAAATATTCTTAAGAATGAATTAGACCTCGATATACCGGTAACTATTTTCTACGACCGATGTACAATCGATACAATGAGTGCTTATATTGAATCAAGATTATCAGAAAAAAACGAATGTAGTGAAATCCGAAATAAAGAAATCAATCACAGCGATATTAGTGACCCTCAACAAATTGCTATCATAGCGTATTCTGGTGCACTTTCGGGTGCTGCAAATGTTGATGAATTCTGGCAAAATCTACTGGAAGGGAGAGAGAGCATCACTTTCAAGAAGAATGAATCCAAGAATGACGGAACGGAAACATCGAACGAGCAGGTTGCATCAGACGGCAAATTCGTTGCAGCTGGTGGATTGATCCCTGACATTGATAAATTTGATCATCAGTTTTGGCGTATTAGCCATTCAGATGCTAAACACTTAGATCCTCAGATACGTAAGTTTGTTGAACATGCATATATTGCTCTCGAAAAATGTGCTCTCGTCAAAAAACGTGAGTCGTTGAAAATTGGTGTAATAGCCGCTGCTGAACCAACTATGTATGGTTGTAGGAGATGTAATGAAATGGCAGAATCCACATTCTTGGGAGACAATAATGGAACAATAGAACAGTTGTTCGATATGAATCAAAAGGATTTTGTAGCCACATGGACAAGTCATTTGCTCAATCTTCGAGGACCATCTTTTGGTGTCTATTCGGCATGCTCGTCAGGATTGCTAGCCGTTACCCAAGCAGTACAATTGCTGCGTGAGCGAAAATGCGAGGTGGTCCTAGTCGGAGCCTCATCTTTGGTTCTACCGGATGCCATCGGTCATCTCTATCGATCCGGTATGATCTTCTCACCTGACGGTCATTGCAGACCATTTGACGAGCGCTCGTCGGGTACAGTACGCGGGTCTGTGGTTGGCGTAATTGCACTGAGGCTTGTTTCTGATGCAATCCGAGATGGCAGTCCAGTTCTGGCTCTGCTTGACAGTTATGCAGTCAACAATGACGGCAAGTTGAAGTCAAGTTTCACCGCACCAAATATTAGTGGTCAAACAGATTGTCTCAAAGAAGCAATTGAAGGAACGGATTCAGCTGATGTTGAATACGTTGAATGCCATGGAACAGGAACGAAAATCGGCGATGCGATAGAACTGAGTGCTATGCGCGGCTCATACGCTAAAAAGTTAGTGATTGGTTCAGTGAAAGCAAATATTGGTCACGGTTTTGCGGGTGCAGGCCTAGCTGGACTCCTGAAGATTTGTAAAATCATTGAAACACGAAACATTCCAAGGCAGATCAACTTCACTCGATTACATGATGCAAAAGATCAGCAGCATTTCATCGTTCCGAAAACAAATATTCCAATCTTGAAGGAGCGATTCCGTGTCGCAGTGAGTTCATTTGGTATAGGTGGTACAAATGCGCATGTGTTGCTGAGGAATGTCGATGAAAAATTGAAGATGAATCGAAATTTAACCGGTTGTATAGAGAAGCATGATGAATCAAAGTTTTATTTGTTACCGATCTCTGGCAAGACAAAAACTGCCTGTATCGCGTTGTGTCGTGCTGTAGCCGAATATCTCGGCCCAAAATCAGACTTGAATGCTATCGCATATACGTTGCAAAATTGTCGCGAGCATTTCCGTTATAGAACGGCAGTTCTTGCGAGGGATATTGCAGATGCCAAACAACAGCTTGGCAATATGCAAGACGTTTATGAATCAAATCCTTTAAACAACGATAACATTGCATTCTTTTTCGCACCTCAAGGAGTTCAATATACTCGCATGGGTGAGGTATCGTTGACTGAAGCGCCGAAGTTCAACGAATCAATGCGGAAATGTGCTGAAATCATCTCGAAACAACTCAACGTCGATTTCTGGGAAATTCTGTATCCTGAAGCTCCTGCGGTACTCTCTTCACATTCTGAAGGTTCCGCAACCTGTGATCTCAGTGTAAACGCCGTTGATCCTCTCAAACAGCAACGTTTCGCACAATGCGCTCTCCTGTCATTGTGCTGCTCTATTGTCGAGCAAATACGCGACTGGGGTATTGACTGCTCTACGATGATTGGTCATAGTGTAGGTGAATATTCGGCGGCTGTTAGCGCAGAAGTATTTTCACTCGAAGATGCCTTGCGTATTCTACTATACCGTTCCAAACTTATTAGTAAGACAAAATCTGCTAAGATGATTGCTGTACGAAACTGCCCAGATAAACTTTCAGATGGAATCGAAGTGAGTGCCGTACTCAGTGAGAATTTCAAGTGCTTGGTGGGCGAAGCAAAAGAAATTGAGTCTTTCAAGGCAATTTTAACGCAACAAAATATCGAATTCCGTGAGCTAGTAACTGAATATGGATTCCATTCATCATTTATGGATGAAATTGTTGAACAATTCCGAACGTTTCTAAAAAATTCCATCAGCTCAAATAAACCACAACGAACGATTCTTTCGAATGTTGATGGGAAGCTAATCACCGACTTTAATGATGAGTATATGGCCACTCATATGAGAGCAGCGGTACGCTTAGATAAATGTTTGACCGAATTACCGTCACACATTCAAGTGATTGTCGAAATTGGACCTTCGGGGATTCTTCAGAATCTTCTTAAGGAGTCGCATTCATCGATAAAGGTTATTGAAACTGTTGCGCCCAGAAATGCAAAAGATAAACGTACCACTCATTTGCTGAACGTAGTTACAAAACTGTGGTCGCTTGGCTACGAAATCAACTGGAGCAAAGTTGCACCATCCGAAGGTAATTTCGACCCTGGTTTACCTAACTACCAATTCGATAAAATCGTTTGCTGGCAACCAAATGTGATCAAAAAGCCAAGATCAGTAAGAATATTTCGACGATGTTGGGTTGGTCTACAAAAACTACCTTCAAGAAAAATTGGTGCGTCTACTCCTCTCAAAAGTGTCCTTCTCTTCATGCCAAAACAAATGAATGGAACTTTGAAGCAGCTAATTACTGATTTGAAAAATCTTTTCATTGAATGTGTTCACGTTGAGCCAATTGAAGCAGCCGTCCGGAATTCATCAACAGTTGTAAATTCGACGAACGGAATCTTAACGATTGATCCATCTCAAGAAAACGCCTATCAACAATTGGGTGATCATCTACATCGAGCAAATTTCAAATGTTCGCTCGTGATTCATGCATGGAATATGCGTGATGACTTCGAAAATCTATCAATTGCTCAACGTTTATACATTAGTTTCTATTCCCATCTATGGATCAAACGTTACCTATCTGATATATGCTACGACCAACATTTATCGGTAATATCGCTTGTACAGGCTAGAGCTCCTCCAGAAGCGTTCACATTACTAGGACCAATTCGCGAACTTCACATGACGCAACCTCAAAGCTACGCATTATGTCTTCAAATATCTGATGGTGTGGATTTGTGCAATCATATATTACATTTGCGTCAGTCAATTTGGAAACCAAAATTTTGTTATCTGCGTTGTGATGCAGAGAATCGCTTGCAAGAAATGAGCTTTTGCGAGTCATTTCATGCAGTTGACACTCACCTTTTCCATGAAAATGACTTGATACTGATATTCGGCGGTTGTGGCTCATTAGGTCAAGCTTTCATCAAATTTCTGACTCGGCAATATCGGTCGCTAACATTTGTGATTGTGAGCAGAAATGCCAGGAATATTTTCGGTCAAATTGATCTTTTCAAAAAAATTCAAGAATCCTCTCAGGATGGAGGGCATTGCTTCGATATTTATGATATTGATATGTCGGATGCTGCGAAGATGGACCAGCTGATAAAAAATTTGAATGAGAAATATCAGCGCATCAATGTGGTCATTAATGCGGCTGGCCAAGTAACTTCCAAACAACTTCATAAGAGTGGGCGAGATGTCGAACGTGTTTTTGCTTCAAAAATCTACGGTACTAGAAATATTTTTGACGCATTACAAAGCAATAATTGCACTGTCAGAGGTGTTTTGCTAACTTCAACTTTAAGTAGTATTTTGGGTATATATGGGAATGAAGATTATGCAGCTGCCAACGTATTCCTTGACGAATTAGCTGAATTTGATCACTCATATCGATCTGTTACTGATAATGTTATCAGTGTTCAATGGTCTGGATGGAAGGATTCAACAATGATCGCTGAATATGCTTCTCTCGATGCTAATAGCCAAGTTGCCAAACTGATAATCGATAACTCGTTATCAGATCTTCAGTATGAACGAGTATTTTTTAATGCTGTTCAATACGGGGGATGTAATGCGGTATCCACTGTAACTCCAGCAGAAATAGTTGATCAGGTAGCACGACTACAGAAGCAACCCCTGAGCTTCACTGAACCTCGAGAACAGATTGCAGCTACTACTCACTTAAAATTGAATGAAGAAATGGTTAAGGAAATTTGGAAACAATGTCTAGGAGTGGAAACTATTTCAATGAAAGATAACTTCTTCCATCTGGGCGGTCACTCTTTGAATGGCATGCAGATCACTTGGCAGATCAATAAACAACTTGGACATAATGCTTTCACGATTAATGATCTCTTTAAGCATCCTGTTTTGACCGACTTCTTGGAATTGCTGTCGTCGAAGAAGAATGCTCAAGTTGGAGAATTACAGAAGGTTCGCATACCTGAAGCCAAAAAACTGCAACAATTGAAACTTACGTTTGCTCAAGAAAATATGCTAATTTTAAGAAGTTTATATGAACCAACGCTATACAACATAGTATTCTCAATTGAAATTGAAGGTGCCATAAACCCGAAATACCTACAATATGCATTACTTGCACTGATAGCAAGACAAACGTCATTAAGAACTGTTTTCATCACTTCAATCGAAAACGACCAATATTGGCAAGAATGTTTATCGTTGACTGAATCTTATCAAAACATCGATTGGTCTTATCAAAGGTACACTCGATTTAAGTCATTGATTCAGGCTGAACGATCGTTTGTCTTTGAACTTGAACAAATCCCACTAAGGATGATTGGCATCAAAAGTGATTCAAATAAATTCCATGTTATCGTTTCACAACATCATATTGTAACTGATGGTTGGTCAATGAGTATTTTTGCGAAGGAGTTAAGTGATATATATAAAAACTTCTCGGGTGGTTACAAACACAAAGCAAAACTTTTTCCTCGCTTGTCCAGACATATTGTTGACTATGCAATGTGGCAAAGAAATGAGGACAATGTAAAAAGTTTCGTCAATGATCTGCAGTTAGCATGTGATCGTTTGAAATGCACAAAACCAACACGGCTATTAACTGATCACAATTACGATTCAACGCCATCATTTTCATCGCCTGCGTCCACTTCTCAATATTCTTTCCGGTTACCACCATCATTGAAATATTGCCTCAAGAGCGCAGCTGCTCAGCGTCACACAACCGAATACATCCTAATGCTTTCAGCATTCGTCTGTGTTGTACGAGAATTTTCCGATGATTACCATTCAAACCAAATCGTAATTGGAAGCGCTGCATCAGGCAGACAATTCGAAGAACTTAATTCGATTATTGGCTACTTCTTATGTAATATTATCGTCGTAATTGATAATCTCAAGGAAGCACTTCAAAATAATCAGCTTATCGATTGCGTTGAAAAAGCATTTGATGAAGCGAAACGTTTCGAGCACTTACCGTTTCATCGTATCGTTGCAGCACTTGGCCGCGAAAGATCTCATGGTGAGAATCCTCTCTTTGACATTTACTTCAACTACCGACATAACCTCGACTATCCGACCGTCAAAATTCCTGGCACAAAAACTGCAGTGCATCAGTGGACATCGAACACAGTGTTCGATTTTTCTTGTACAATCGATGAGACACCAGCAGGTTTGAATGTAATGTTTGACTACAACTCCGAAAAATACTACTTGGATACGATTAAGGACTTTGGGAATCAGTATGTACGATGGATGTCCGAAATGTATGGAAACGTTTCGAATCTATGCAAAGTTCCTATTCCATCTTATAACTTATACGATCATCATGTCGATCAATATGCGTCTGGCGATGAGTTGAATGGCATCTCACGAAAATTTTGCTCAACTTTGCCTTATCACGATGTGCCATTTAATCGAACCGTATCAGACATCATTATGCAACAATCACGCATCGCCGGTTCAGCTGTAGCTATGGAAGACGGACATGCGATGGAAACATATGAAAAGCTTCTTGAGAAAGCAATATGTCTTGCATGTGCTATTCAACAAACCTATTTGAGGGAATGCTGTGAACCGTTACGTTCGGATGCGATTGTTCCAATTTGCGTGCAATCACAACACGCTTTGCTACCCATTGTGGCAGTTTTGTTGGCCGGAGCTGCATATGCTCCTCTTGATCCACAAAATCCGCTGGAATGGAACGAAAACATTTTAGATAGATTGAAGCCATCATGTGTTATAGCTTCGAATAAGATGCGTTTCAACAGAAATTATCCACTCCTTGATCCAGACAGCATTAATCACATATCACCTTCGAAATTCAGCCATAAAGTTCGCTCTACATCAGAATCATTGGCTTACGTGATATATACAAGTGGATCCACGGGTCC
This sequence comes from Anisakis pegreffii, assembly GCA_035041965.1. Lineage (NCBI taxonomy): Eukaryota > Metazoa > Nematoda > Chromadorea > Rhabditida > Anisakidae > Anisakis > Anisakis pegreffii. The sequence goes on along the minus strand of JAPYMA010000172.1, from coordinate 212,687 downwards.
ACCAAAAGGTGTCTGTATTGCACACCACAATCTAGTGCATTTCTTGCGATTCGCCACCTTACAAATAGGGGCACATCTTGGATTACGAGTATATAATTCAGTGAATACGGTATTTGATATCAGTTGTGCAAACCTATTCACTACTTTAACGAATGCTTCTACATTAATCAGCTGCAAGAATCGATTGAATGCTGCTTCGGAAATAGTTGAAAAAGATATCAATTTCGCATTCTTATCATCTGCGCTCTTCAGTCAAATCGAAACCGATCAGGAACTAACGAAAATGGCTGGAGTTGTAGAGAGACTGTTCATTGGTGGTGAAACACCAAGCCGAGAAATTTTGGAAGAGTGCCTCAGAAGAGGCGTTTACATTCGACAAATCTATGGTCCAACCGAAACAACAGTATGGTCACTAACGAATCGATGTACACTCAATGAAGGTTTCGAATCAAATCGCGTAATAGGCACAGCAATGGGAAATCAATTTGTGGTGCCGACTGATCGATATGGCAATCAGCTGAGTAGAGATAAGGTGGCTGAATTGGCGATTACTGGTGACAGTGTTGGAAGAGGATATCTGAGCAAGGCATCGGATAATTTTTGTGAGAATTTGCATCGAAGTCGCGAAGATAGAGTACTCAACAGGAATCAAATTCTCTATCGAACAGGTGATAGGATTAAGAAGAAGGGTTCGAAATATGTTTATTTGGGACGATTGGATTCACAGATGAAGATTCGTGGATTTCGAGTTGAAGCAATTCAGATCGAAAATGCGATTAAATGTTCTGATGATCGATTGAAAAATGCGAGCATAACTGCGATCAGTGAAAAGGATAACAATTCTTTGATAGCTTTCATTGCGACAATGGAGGAACTTAATATGAACGAGTTGAAGAAATCCTTACTAGGCAGATTGCCTTCCTATATGGTTCCTGATATCTTTATTACAATCGACAAAATGCCACTGAATCTGAGTGGTAAAGTTGACCGAAAACAGCTACTTAAGTATTTGAAAGAACAGAGAAGTGTCCGGGAGACAAGGCAAATATCTAACGACTTATCGGGGCAGATGATCACGAATTGTGGACAAATGACAAAAACAGAATTGATGATTGCCCAAATTTGGAGAGAAGTTTTGCATAAACCGGATTTGTCCTTATCGGATAATTTTTTCGTTTGTGGTGGTCATTCTTTAGTTACATTAAATGTGTGTAATCGTATTCAGCAATCATTCGCAATCTCACTGAAACCAACTGATATATTCAAGTACCCGACAATTGAATCTTTATCTGAATTTATTGATAACACAATGACGATCAACAAAGATCACTCTTCAATGAGTGCATCAATAATCACGATGAGGGATGTCGCATCCGATTCGAATAAAAACTTGTACTTGATTCATGCTGTCGCGGGATCAATATTCCCATATTACGCATTGTTGCCTTCAATACCCAAAGAATTCAGTGTTTATGCTATCCAATACGATGTTGATTATGAACCGAAAACGTTGCTCGAGCTGGCTCAGTTCTACGTCGATCAGGTTACTGATTCGTTTATTTTTTATTATTTTTCTACTTGAATAAATTTATTTTCAGTTTAGAAGTTGAAAGCATTGCTTGATGAATAGTTGCTTCAATTGTTATATTTTGAGGTAATCAAGCATCGAAAGAATGCTTCAATATGGTTGATGGGACACTCATTGGGTGGATGTCTAGCGAGAGAGATGGCTCAAATAATGCAATCAAAATCAATCCAGTATTCACCGTCTTTTGTTGTGATGCTCGATTCATGGTGCATTGGTACCGAGAAACTGGAACTTAATGCTGTTAGGGAATACCTTGAGGTATCATTACTTCTTCATGTGAATGTTCGTCATTGACCTTGTTATGTGTTACCAAAAATAACCAAATAACAAAATTTTGCCACTTGTATAAGTTCCGAAAAAACTGCTTTTGAATTTTACCTCAACACTTGTTTGAAAAATAAAGTATCAAATTTTGTAAAGGATCTTTATTTTCCAGGAACAACTTTCCCTATTACCAAACAAGAACGTTTTCATGGAACGAGCCATGAAGCTAGCGAAAATGCTTCAGAATCATCGGTTCGAATCGAGTGACATAAAAATTCACCTTTTCAAAGCCAAGAAACTTGAGAATTCAGCATCAAGACGTACAATAACGTAAGCAGCTGATGATGTTATATCAAAATTTTTTCCTTGAAAGTGACGAAGGAGTAGTTCAAATGAATTATGCTATACGCTTATCGATGACAGTGTTGAATGTTGAATCGTAGCCGATTAATCTGTTCCGGAAGAAAAACTTGAATCGCAAAAATTATTCACTCTATGTTTTCGGTTATAATTGTGACGATTTTCTCTTGTCAGTGCTTTGTCGTTGTTGCAAACGAAATGATTATTATCGCATCATTCAGTGAAATCAAAATAATTCAACGTATCAAAATATGAGCGATTGATTTTGCTGGTCATTTCTTTGAATTGTTTATTTCAGCGGCAATAACTCCAAACAGTTCTTGTCAATGTGGACTAACGGATGGCACTTGTACTCAACTAAATCAGTGGATGTATATCTAGTTGATGGTGATCACGATTCTATGCTAAAGCATCACAATCTTGGAATTTTTAGTGAAATTTTCACAAATTTATTCAGTTGTTCATGAATTTAATTGTGATCATATAGGCGCTTCGAGTTTGTATTTGCTTCTGCTGTTTTATATTAATCTCTCAATAAACGTCGATCTTTTGAATTCAATTAACTGTTATTATCATATCAAGAACAATTAAAAATTCAAACAATTTTTCCGGCTTATATTAACGAATCAATTGTTATTAAACGTTGGGAACAAAATCCATGGGATAACGATACTTCGTGGTTACAGAAAGGGATTTAATCAATTTTCCCATGGTAATAGAAATGGTAAACACGAAGAAAATGTATAAGAAACAGCACATTATGTCCACAGTTTCTGTTGTATCATTTGTTTCAGAGTGAGTGTTATTGGAAAACAGTAGACATTGAAAGAATAACTGCATAGCAACGAGAATTGAACGAATGAAACCTTCAAATGCACATATCCCCTGCGTTTAAATGCATTTGCACAAATCCATTAACATGCACGCTAATCGCAATAATCATCTTAGTAACCGCAACAAACCCAGTCGGCAATTGCTCAATAATAATACTTGAAACGCTCTGTTCACCTCAGTGACAGACACTCAATCCATAAAGTTCTAGTCAACGCAGACAGCTCTTATTCAGCAACTAAGTCTCATTCGTTTTTGGGCGCTGATCAAGCTCCTTGGCTACCGAGCAGATTAGTCGTCATTCACTGGTAGCCTTGCTGCGATCAAACGAACCTAAAAGTGCGAGTAGTTAAAGCAATCTGCACTGTAATTTTATTGAATTGTCTTCTTGGAAATCTCGTTTAGATCATTCGTTTCAAGTTTCAAAGAACAATTAAATGTCGTTTTCGCAAAATAATTTCAGTTATCACATCCTCACTTGTCCATTTATTTCATTTTGCCGTCTATGCGTCAACTGTTGACCCGGATTTAGGAGGTTCATTCATGATTAAAAGATGGGTAAGGCGATTTCATAATATAATGCTCAACGAGAGATAAAATATTTTCATATGTACTTATCGGATATAAGCAGTTAGTGTTTGTTTCGTTGAATTGACTCCTGCAAACAAACAGTTTTCTGAATGTATTCGATTCAATATAGCTCATTATCACTGTTGATTTGTTTCATTCAAATATTTCAATGGTTTCAACTCATAGATTTATAAAATCAGTTCATCGAATAAAATTTTCAGCGTCTTTGCCGAATGAGGGTGAACAAACTTATCCATGCCAAATATGTGGTCGTCATTTCGTCAGATCGAGTCTGGTGAGCCAATCTCTTCACCACATACATCTTAACTTATCAATAAAGGCATTGAATCACCTGCCTAATCTGATGGCTTCTTAAGCGAAAATCTAAATTGAAACAATCATAATCAATTTCTCAAGATTTGAAATGGAGCTCTACGTAAATTTACTGGTAGTCTGATTACGATTAAACGAACCGAAAAGTATGAGTAATTAACTCTGAATAAAGATCGAAAACGAAAAGTCAAATAACATTCGACTATTCATTTGTAAAAGCATTTGAATCCATTAGATTCAGTAATGTTTCTACCTCATTTTTCGTCATAAGGTTACATCCTTTACTGTTATAGGCGTATAATCGTATCTCCCTTTGCAATTGTCATGCAAAGAAATTTTTCGTAAATAATATTTCATTTCAAAATGATCTTGTTTACAATATTTTGTAAACGTTTTTCGTTTATTTCTTTGAAATAATTCCGCTGAATGGAACAAATGCATGACGTACATAAACTATTTTCTACGAATACTTTTCAGCATGATGATTAGGGAAACCTCATTCATCTTCACCATTATTGTTTTGGATTCACGGATACAAAACTTCTATGGAACCGTTTAATGGAACGAACAACACGGTTTTACAATTACAGGAAAAACACGAACCGGTCTGTATGAAGATGAGCAAAGCGAAACGTAAGACATTCGATTCAGGTAAACAACGTGCTACCGGTTCAGACATAACAATCAATGACGTTCGAAATGCAGAGCGAGATCGTCAGAAGGTTGCAGTCGGTTGTTAATTTTTTTGAAACGATTATGCGTTCTGAAAGCATGAAATTTAGTTGTTTCCGTCATTCGTTGCACTGTCGAATACTTCAAATCGACGACATTTGACTCTGTTATTGATCACACAAATAGATTTTAAACTTGACAGATATGGCCCTATCGTAGATCATGTAGGTAAATTTTGGAAACGACAGATTATATGCGCCTGGCATAAATATCCAAACATTTCGCTTCACTTTACGACTACATACCAATTGGCTTCCAAGACATTCGAGGAAAATTTCTGTGAAAAATCCAGGTTGGTGGCACGTATCCTCGACCGAAAACGAGTTGGCGAGAAAAACATGAAACATTCGTGAACGCTGTGTCTGCGTCAAGACAAGTTGATTACGCGCTGAAAACCGGAACACCTTTACCACCGCCTCCAAAAACTTCAATACCAAAGGGTCAGTCATCTCTTAACTTATTAATTCTTCTCACAATCAGTGATTAACACTCACATCTTCATTCCTCCATAAAGAGATAATCTGCACAATGCGAATTTGTTAATGGTTTGATGGTTATAAATTTGCTTTATTGACCAACCACTTACTTATTCAGTTTCACGAATGCATTTCTGGAGCAGTCATTGGAATTAAGCAAATTGCCGCTCCTTCCAATTTAAAGAAGCTTGTTATAGATTTCATAATGATGGTTGCTTATCAATCAGCGCTTTTTTCAAACTTTCTAGGCAAATCTAACGAGAAAACATTGAAAATAATTTTAAAGGAAAATTCCATTAAAGGAAATAACATTGTAAGGAAAAAATAAGATGCAACGCACGTATTCATTGAAATGGTTAGCGATATGAAATTGATAAATGCTTAAAAACTAAAACATCAAATCGTTTTTTTATTGAATTAATCGCACGATTCTACGTATTACTACGCATTCAGCCTTCTTGAAAATGGTATTTTGTTACGTCATATGGCCTAAAGCAAAGGTCGAATACTCGTGCACTTTTATTGGATAATCGAAGTTCTTAAATACTACATCAGTCAAATTCAATGACTAAATGCCATTACCACACATGATCATGCGAAAAAATCCAGATTATACTCTGAACTGAAATTTCCGAAACGAATTCATGCGATATGTTTAGTAACAATTGATCCTATGCGTTCAGCGCAACCTCCTACTATAGTTTCATATAGAAAACTTTGTTATCGTATTTCAGTGCCATCGTAAAATAATTCGTGAAAGGTTCACCAAATGAATGCATACTTTTCCAAATAAGGCAGTAAAAATCAGTACTGAACGAGAAAAAACCGAACGTTTCAGTAATTTCCGCAGATGATTTGGAAGCTTTAGTGCGGAAACATTCAGCTACTGATGGTATTGCGAACAGCGACAACATCTTCAAGGGACAAGTTTCAAACGATTATAATCCGGAATCGTTTATTCCGAACGGTCTTTTTTTGGGGTGTTTCTTGGTCTAGAGTAGTGCTCCTCTTGAAAAGTAGAGATAAATGTGCTCATCTTCTCTTTTCCTATCGCTTTTTGCTCTTTCGGTGATCATATCTATAAACCAGAGGTTCCCAGGCAAGTACTTATAATTCGAAGACTTTACTTTCAATGCATCCTTATAACAAATAACGGACCGTTTGTATCTTATTCCAAAAGAATTGATATGCGGTAAAGAGTTGAGTAGGGAGTTCCTTTCTGTTTTTGAACCTCTGGTATATGCATTTTTCGTATTTATTCATCGTATTCCTCTTGGTTGCTTTCCTCATAATTTATTCTATGGCTTACCTAAATTTTATATCCGCAATCACATCAATTCTTCATCACAGAATAGATAAATGTATGACAATTAATGGGTCTGCACGCAACAGCTGATTCAATGATGAACATTTACTGGTAGCACAGAGATGCTTAGTTACTAAAACGTTAGATGAATTGATATTTTCGTTGTTTCAAAAAAGCAGCTCCCATTGAATGTTTACAAAAAACATTTCTGAGCCAATTTAATCGAAATATAAAATTTTTCATTTTGAAAACCTTAATCGAATCCTTAATTGAAAACCTTAATTGTTACATATTGAAAACCTTAATCGAAATATGAAATTTTTCATTCATGAAACTTGTGCTGATCAAAAGGATTGGCATCTTCAAGGTTTTCAAATTATATGAGATATCATGGGAATACGAAACAGTTGAAAACAAAATAAAAATGATTGTCAAACAAAATTAATGATTGTCACGATTTGAATTGGATAACTGTTTCTTCAACACACTGATTTAATGCTTTACACAATAAATTAATATTGTCTGCCACGCATTAAATAGCAGAAACATGACGTGGTAAGCTATGAATATTCAAGATTTAATGTCACCTATTGTCTGTATTGATTTATTCGCGTTAATTCAATAAATGAGAATCGCCTGATATCAAATATTGTGCGGCTCAGCAAAGAGCAAACTTTGCGAAATCGCTAAAATACTTTTATCGCTATTTTTATCGCCTATAAAAGTCACTCATCGAATAGGATGAAACACTGAGTATTGAAAGCTTCACATCTATATTAATATCACACATTGATAAAGAACATCAGTGATGCTGTTTGCTTACTTGACATCAACATTCACATATTCTGGAACACATCGCAGTAATGAAATATTACGTCATAAAAGTAAAATATTGCAATGTTCTATTTATCTTTCTCGAGCAGCATTTGATTTATACTATCTTTCTGATATACATTTTTGACCTATCGCGCTATTTCCTCGGCATCACTCTTTCGTTAAAAGCAACTTGAGCAACTACACCCCACGGCTTCATGAAGTATCTGTTCGGAAATATCCTGAAATTCCGGAAGTATTCCGAGATGAAACCACTGAATTGATCTTCAGATTATGTGAAGTGTGAGTATTGCGGTAGAAATTTCAACGTGAATGCAGCTGAGAGACACATTCCGTTCTGTCGCGAGCAGTACGAACGCAAAATGGGTCCAATGAAAATGATGCCACAGTCAATTCATCCAAATGCTAAAAATATGATGGCTAAACAGCAAGATAACGCTGTAAGTTTTTGGACGTATCCATTAAAGATTTTTAATAATTAACAACGCCAGTTGTGTTGTGGAATTGGACTAGAAGGTTTACGTTGCGATTTAAAGCCTTCTCATCTATAAAGGAATCCAGTCTTTGAAGCTAATCAGCTCTTAAATGAACTTGGTTTGAAGTGCTGAAATGAAATGTACTGCTGAAGTTATCGGTACAATAAAAAATCATGTCTGGAGAGGCAATAGTTTTTCGATTTCATGGCTTAAGCATCGAATTGCCCATGATTTTTCGGACTGCTTTACGAAGAGCGAGTGATATGAACGAGCAATTTTCAAGGCACGATCCGATCGGAACTGGCAAATGCCTCCGTCAACACGTGATTCAACGATAACACAACGCAACGAAACGTCATCTCGATCTCGTTTATCACAGCGAATGCCACCACCCCGCCGAGCATCCGCAGATCGTCAACCAACATCGAACAATGTCTCCAGGCAGTCACCTTCACGACTCTCAACAAATAGTGCCAATCTTGCGTATCGAAGCAATTTACCTACACCAGTCAAGTTGGTGACATGTTCAAAACTTTACACATACAATTTACTCGCAAATGGAAAGCGGATTGATGCAACAAACTACCCTCTTACAATTTTATCGCTGCCATTGCTAAGAGTTTCATCTTCCACAATGCTAGCTCATTCTATGAAGACCGTTAATTAAGCTTTTGCCATCATTTAAAAACTTCCAATTAACATCATTACATGAATTTCAAATTGTAGCAAATTTTTTAGTAAATTTCCAGTTCATGCACATTCCACTAATAATCACCCTAAAAAAAAGTACCCTTCTGATTACGATACAATCTTGTTGTTCAATACCCATTACAATGATTTTGAATTGCTCTTTCGTGAGTGGAATGGATCTAATAATAGAAATGGTATCAAGTAAATTGCACATGAAATTGTTCTCAATGCATTTCCTTTTTGCATTCTCCATGTAATTGCTCAGGATTCGTTTTCTCCTCACAATCGAAACTATTCTTTTTCCTGCAAATCATCGATAAATTATTCGTTCTTCCTATGTTGGCAATGCTCAATGTAATATCATTCACAACCTTATTTTAGTCAGTATTATGAGCATTTATATTTAGACTTTTTATAATTTCTTACATCAGTCCTCATTCACAGCACATAATCAGTATAGTTTCAACTTCTGATTGATGAATCTTTCTGCAGCTTGTTAATGAGGAATTAATTCATTGTTATTAATATTTACTCTATTGAATCATCCATTTTCAACGGGGAAAAGTAACGCTCACTCGAGAATTTAAATGGTTCATTATTATAGCTGAACACAGCCAATAGGCTTGTACAAGACAGTGATTAACCTTATTGGTTAGGGAATATTGATAAAATTTGAACGTATAACCATATGCATAAGGATATGATGTGAAATTTTGCTGAAGTTCAGTTACAAACTACGCATTGACATGTCACGATGTTCATACTGGCTTCGGAAGATATCTTCAAATCTCCTTAGAATCTCATCTAATTTTATTCCCTCTCAAAAGGACAGATTTCAGGCGGAGCATATCTGCATCACGTTTGGCATCTTCGAATCCACCACGTTCATATGGTCAACTCAAAACACCGTTAGTTGTTCTTTTCTGATCCATTTTCACTGACAATCAAGAAGATGTAACTGACAAGAAGATTCACTGAGAATCAAGAAGATGTGACTGATCTCTTCTGGTCAAATTTTCGATGCAAATTGAAATATGAATGTTGGATTGATGCAGGCTCATTGCTGCAATGTACGCATAAAAGATCTTGCTGCAAATTCGGGAGACTTGAATTGTTAATTGAAGACTGGAATCGTCTCGTATTTGAATACGTTCAGACGAACTTTTAGCTGGTAAAGGCTAAAGATTTGATAAAACTGATGAATTGTCAAGCACAAATCTTGTAACACAAATTGTGCAAATTAGAAGAATATCTATCGCAGGGGACAAGTGAATGAAGTTAATTACATCTGAGCGAGAGTTTCAAATTACAATAATTTTCCCAATAATAAGGCCAATTAAATGAGGCAATATGTTTTCAGTTCAACAATAAGGCATCCAGCTCGGTACTGAAACACTTTGTCATTAATCTAACATCAATCGCGAGCACTTTCCATTGTGTTTGTATGCGACTATACGCTTTCGAGCACATCCCTTTCAATTTCTTCGTGTTTACTATTGCAATTATTCAATTACTTGACAATTACGATTTTATTGTTAATCATTTCCACATTATCAATATGCTTTTTTCTTCCCTCTATCGCAAATTTATTCAATTGTATGGTGATCACAAGTAACATTGCAGTTTTTCATCACTCACTCAATGAATTCTTTAAAACGCTACTGTAAGTTCATTCAAGTCGCGAATTCGGTATTACCTCTAACTCGACTTTAAGCTTGGACTGAATCTTTGCAGTTTCGTTTAGCTACATCTGGTGTGTTGGTGCTTGTGTTCTTTTATAACGAGCGATTGATAACCGACGATCGTTTACGAATCATCATTTTTGTTGCAATTTTCATTGTTACCATTGTAACACACTTCATCTACTGCTTCTTCTTTGAACATTACATCCAACGATAGAATATTCATTAATATTGCTATATACTAAAACTAAACTTTCAAAACACAAAACTGTGCTCACCCCTTTCTATCGCCATTCATCTGAACAGAATCTGGCTTGAATCTATCGCTCAACAAGAGAACATTTCTTAAGTAGTACTGCACTTACGGTACAGCTCGTTCAACAGCACTCAATTCGTCAAATTTTTAATCCTTTCTGAAGATTTTTTTGGTTCTGAAGATTTAAGAAATACGGCTGCACAGAGGGGATTAAGAGATAAGCCTCCGGCGAAATTCCAATGCAGGTGATTCTTTGTTTCGTTCATTTATAATTAATTGGTCGAATCAAAGCGCATGTCTGCTTCGCCATGGGAATTTTTGTATTCTCGTGAAAATAATTTATTGCTTTTATCACCGATATATAACGCCAAAGACTACAACACTGCTTCACGACAGTATTTGTTCTTCTTTTTTGGTTTCTTCTATTATATCGCTAATTGTCAGAATCGATCTTATGCTTACTCTCAACTGTCGCAATAACATTCATAAGAACCCACCCTCACCACTCAGAATTTAGTTTGGTCACTAAAATAGCTGTCACTTCATTCCTTACTCAATCTATTACAAATCATGAGTTTTTTAGTCAACAAGTGATGTTTCAGTCTTCAGCAATTTCTCGCAGTTGGATAAAAATAAAAAGTTCTCGGTAAAACAATCAAGCGTTCCAATCAATCATTTATTCAATACTTCATAAACAAGATATATCGAAAATCTGAATTAAAATTTGTCAAAATGAAACAAAATTTAATGCCTGAAAATGAAATTTAGCTATCGCGATAATAACCGTTCGGAAAGTCGGATGAAACGAAATGAAATACCGACAGCTCAAGCTCGAAACACTCCAACTGCACAATCACGAACCCAAAGTCGCCAGACTTATTATGACCGTCAAACTGATATACTCACCCTACATCAATAATAACAACGAGTTTTTGAGAAAAACCACAATTAAACATGTAATTACATAAGAATATTCGTTTGCTTATTCAACATCGTTATTGTGGACATTATTATTAGTGGTATTATTATGACTATGCTATTATTACTATCAATTTCATTATTATTGCGATGTTTATTGAATCACTGACAATGAAAAATAATTTACGATTTAAAATTTAATTATAAAATAATTTATACGAAATTACATTTCAAGGCACTGGAATATCTTATGAATACGTTATTAATTCATTTAAATGATACACATATAACTGGGAAATCATTGATGAACGAATGTTTTTCAATGTCATCCAGAATTCCACCAACTAGAATGTTAGGGTCGAAAATAATCGAGTGATATTGTTCAATTGCGATTCACGCATTTGTACTCGTTTTTCTACTTTTAATGAAACCCTAATATTGAAAGGATTACTTATAATAAAATATTTATGAAAATGATATGTTAATATTCCATGTTACTGAACAAATTTTGATTTGTTCCAAAAATTTCATTTATCCATTCATTCAACTGGGCTTTCAAATGAAAAAAAAGATCTCTTCTCGAAGATCATCTCAAAACTTTGTTTCGACTGTATCCTCTCAAATTACTTAAATTCAAAAAAGTGAAACTTCCAGTTAGAAATTTCACAAGAAGCTTTAACATTCATTCAATCATAACGATACTCCAAAGATTGGAGTAAGTGACTGATCACAGCAATTGAGAAAACAATATCTCTGCAAGCGTTTTTTCGTTGATTGATTCGTTCTGATCAACTGAATGAGACTGAATGTTTCTGCATGCATAAACATATTTATAGCTGCTCTGATAAATGACAGTGGGATTTTTCGGAAAATTTTTTCAACTCGTACATTCATTTGTGTTCAAAGCTCTTTAGTACCCTTATCAGAGTGTTCACTTTCATATGAGACTGTAGAATAGCCTTGATCAGTGCTGTTCAGTTGGTGCGATGGATTTGGCTTGAGGAGGAATATTGCGTCATCCAGTTTATAGTATGCCTGAATTGATGCAAATATTCCATTATATGCGATTAAAACTATACGAATTATGGAGATTTGCACGATTTTGTACTTTTATATAATGATCCGTTTGAGACTCCTAGAGGCCAGGATCATTCTGAGTTAAATGATTAAAGGAGGAATCGTATCGCCCAAATGAAGTGCCGAAAGAGCGAGAAACTACCTACCTTTGCATGGTCACCTTCACATAGGTACGGCAATTTGCCCCATCGAACCAGCTCGAAGCCGGCTGGTTCAAAAACCTTCTCAACCAATGACGTTGCTTGCTCTTCAAAAGCTTTCACCTTCAACAGTGATTCTGCTATCTGAAACCAACAATTCTTCTACATATTTTTCATCGATCATGCATTTAAACGGACAACTAACAGATAATTAGATACAAGTCAAATTATAGCCTCGGTTCAGGCTCGCAACATCAATGAAATTGGTAAACCACTCGGTTTCAAGCAAAACTTTCCTCCACGAAGGTGCGCTGAAGAAGTGATTTGGATCTCAACACACCACTCGGCGGACGCTGAACGGTCTCCGCGATGGCTCAGAGGCAGAGCCCCAACCGATAACTCGTACGTCACAGGTTCGATTCCCGTTCGCGAAGGAAAGTTTTGCTCGAAACCGAGTGGTGTACCGATATCATTGAACACATATTTATCAAGATGAATGTTCTTCCATACCAATACACAACGAATCAGTGACAAATCAACCAGAAATAAATAACTGTTCACTAGTAAATTCCGATGAGGAATAAACGAAGTGAATTGATCAGTTCAAACACTCACCTGCATGAGTTGTTTTCCTATTCGGATGAAATTCAACGTATTGACGTATCGGTAAAACAACCGCAATCAGCAGCAACGAATTCGTTCTCGACGTTAATCGATATAAATCATTCAATAATACCATCGGATTGTAATGACGATCCAACAGATTTAAGGCACAAACCAAATCTAATGGCTCGTCGATTTTAGTCCATTCGTTCATCGGGATTACTTTATAGCCTCGTTGACGAAGACGCCATTCCATTACCTGATTCATCGTTATTATCACTATTGTCACTGGTATAACTATCATCATGATAAGTATGCCGTTCAATTGATTTTTACACTATCGCTGTTATCGTTAGTGGTAAATTAATACGAAACCAATAATACGTAAATGGAAAATGCAAAAAGGAAAAGCAACGTGGCCTTAATTGGAACTTTTAATAATTTGGATTAGAAATTGTTGCAGAATTGGTCCGATCTCATGACTTCTTAAATAGAAAAGCACAAAAATGTTTCAAAATCGAAACCTGCGATGCCTCAGTGACTGCGACGTGTTTGTAGAAGTTAGCGATTGTCGACGTAACGCGACCATCACCTGCACCCAAATCTAACATCTAAATCAAAAAATGTCGACTGTAAAAAATTGTCACCTTACAAAATAAACTTCTTTGAATAATTTCAAACCGATTTTGCTTAGTTCATTCCGATTTTTCAACCAGTCAACTGAAAAAGAAAAAAATCTATGTATGGAACGAACATATTTGAGATATTCATCCCAGTCGTCGGGTATTCGCATGAATTCATGAAATTGCTGCGTCGAAAAAATGAACATTCCGCCGCGATTCAAAACACCGTTGATGCTTGTCTTACTCATCATCATCGACAGAACTGCCGATGCAAGTGCGTAATACACCTGAATTATTACTGTCATTACCATACTGTAATAATACTGGATATCATTGTTGTTACCGTCTCACTGTAGATTTCTCATCATCATTATTATGCATTTATTTCTACCGTAATATTATCATCGCTACCGTAATATTATTCCTACCGTAATATTATCATTGCTACCATAACATTATCATCATCATCATTATTTATGCATGTTTCTCATCATCATTACGGCAGTTATCCTACCGTAATATTGTTCCAGAAGCTATTGCTCTATATACTGAATCGCTCTTTACAACCACATTTGAAGAGCAGCTGCTATGTCGAGTTAATCAATGACATTCCTCATTTGGAACAAACAAATAGCAAAAACATTCTACGAAATATGTCCACATTATGAGTCTCGCAACGGATGCGAATAAGTTATCAACCTGAAGGCAAATTGCATTACTCGTATCGAACGAATCCTCAAGAAACTGTTCCGTCTCACGATCCATATAAAACTGGTGCCATTTCTCATTCATCTGCGGTGAAGATGCCAACTTTGAGCTAAGAATTTCACGATCTTTAAGTGTAGGATGATGAATGGGATAATATAAAAGATGATATTCATAATCAGCATTAGCTTGGGACTACAGATGCATGAGGCAATCTTTAATTACTATCAGAAGATTTGAATTTGCTGACAAGAGGGAGAGGACTTAGCTAACTTTGAAGTTTCTATTCTCAAAACAATACTGATTATGCGAAAATCGTGATTTGTAGATACAAAGTTCCGTCTTGTTAGCTAAGGAAAGATTATGATATAGTCATTATTTCATTCGATAGGAAATTTATTTGTTTGGGAAACGTGAAAATTTCTTCGCCTTCTTCCAACGAGCGTTATGTTCTTACATGAAAAATATTCCATTCGGTAATTTCAAGTTTCATTGCAACACAATTATAGACTGAAATAGTGACATACAAAACACAGGTGAAGTTTTTGAAATAATCTGCAACGAATACACTGAAGGAAACATACTGGTCAACATGATACCATTGTGCCCGATCAACCGACAATAAATACTCATCTGATTGCTCTTTCGCGAGCAGCATTTGAGCGATTCGATGACCACGATACATCTGTGAATTAGTGATGACTTTGGAATATGAAAACTTTGACGGTAATTTGTAAGAAGATATAATGAAGTACCGAATAAAGTATGTACAAACAATTAACACCAGATTACAACTGACATATCCCGATGTACTGAATCGACCGATAGACCACTGCCAAAACTAGTAATTCGCTTATTTTCCAGCACTTAACAATTGCTTATGCTGATAATTGAGTGGGAATATCTGATTCCAAAACTTTCCTGATCAACTGAATCAGTAATTACAACAGTTTACAAGAATGTGCCCTTCTCTCTTCACTGAATATTACTTTTGTTGTCCTTTCGCACTGCTCTTTCAACCCATTCAATATCACTTCAAACCTTATGGATTCTTCTCGGCTTTCGCTTAGTCTGTGTGTGAGTGACTATGAATTAATCTTGAGAAAAAGCTGCTAACTCAAAATTTCTTCATGATTTTGGCCATTCATTTTCTCTTCAGTGACTTCGAACGCTCTAATCTATTTGTTTTTGATCCATTTTCAATCATTACTCAGCAAGTTGTCCAAGAGATACTAGTGATAAGTTGCAGAATAATGCAGCAGCACTGAATCGAATCGTATTGAAACTGAACTGTAGGCGAGAATAGAACTGGATATTGTTATTGTTTATTGGAATAACTGCGTGTGATACAGATGAACGGTATTATCCGCTCTGAAACATTATTTACAACAGAAATCACATTCAGTTGGATCAACCAAACTGAATGTTGCTTTCGAATGATGGCGACAGTTTGGGAAACAGCAAACTGACTTCATGAAGGCTTTACATTCAGAGATTTCACACAAGAACACTGAAAAGGATATCTTAATTAAACAACCGCAAAAATAAGATGATAGCGGTATGAAACAGATATACCTAAAAAAGTGCTTCAGATATACCTAAAGACAGAAATACCTAAAGTAAGATGAAATATGAACATGAAGTGTTTCTTGTTAAGTATGAATTGAACTGATATTGAAGAACACTCAAAATCGATTTCATAATTGATCTATGGATGAGGAATCATTACGGAAAGCTTTTGACAAAAACTCATGCATAGACGAAGTATGAGATCACAAATTAACGACGAACAGTACTGGTTAAATGAATGGAATTAGATGGATAGTGAGAATTGTAGTGATGACATGGGTTACCATATTTAGAATCATAATACTGGAAAAAAGTAGTAATGAAGATAAAGACAGCAATGATGAAACATGATCTAAACAACATTTGCGACAAAACTGCGACCTGCCACTTCCCCAAGGAAGTTTCCCGGAACTTGCTCAGTTTAGTTCACCCCATATCAGTTAAAAAGATACAACACATGCGATAAGACTACTGGATAAAATACTGATTACCGATGATCAATGATAGAGAGCAACAACCAAAACTTGAACTATTACACTTCTTCGAGAACCAATCTTCTCATAAACCCCTCCACAGATACCATTCAATCAATCCCATTAAAATAGTTTTGCACACAAATCCAAAATGTTCATTTCAGAAGTCAGCATCAATATTGAATGCCTTATCGCAATCATTACTCAGCACACCGGCTTTCTGATATTCACTGACGCGTTTCTCGAAGAAATTCGTCTTCGCTTCAACCGATATTCCTGTCATGAAGTCGAATGGATTCTCGACTTTGTACAACTGAAACGAAATAATAACGAAATCAATAAAGATGATCACTATGAGCATTAAAATTAATAACGGTAGCAGTGATTATAATGACCAAAAGATAATACACATATCAAGATCAAACCTTAGGGCATTCAAGTTCAGTCAACAAGTGATCAGCCACATACTCGATATATTGCGACATCAGATTACAGTTCATTCCAATCAAAGCAACTGGTAATGCCTCCGTCAAATATTCCTTAAACTCATTCAGTTGTATCGAACTGTTTCTCATTACTCGATAAAAATGTTATTCATAGAAGAATTCTTTGTCATCGTGTTTTATTCAACAGCGTGAAGTGTAAAGATCTGATATATATTTTAAAGCAATTCCTGTGCGTCTGTATTCAGTTGATGCAAAAAATATAACAGTAATTTGTTGACAATAAAATGAGAATAAATGTATCATTTTAATTTAAAAAGATTCTATTCAGTCACATTTTAAAAAAATTTTAAAACTGTATGACAAGTGACTATTCACCTGTTCGATTACAACGGCTTCACGAATAATCTGATAGATGCGCTCTTGGCTTGGTTTATTTCTCAAATGACTGAACATGAGACACGCAAAATCACGATGAAGACCCTGAAAAGCATAGGATACATGATGTGTCTCCGACATGAAAACAATATGAGAAGTATCCAAAAAATGAAACATATTTCGTCTGGTTCCACCACCCAATCTACATGAAATCACCATTAAAAGAAAACTGCAAAACAAATAAAAGAACGAACATAAACATGTGAATGTTTACCTCATCTCTTGAAATCAACTCGTTGCTTTGCGTCAATCCTTGCATCAAACCACGTTTCTTCAACCAGAAAATAGCTGCAAAACTGCCCGAAAAGAATATTCCTGAAAATTTCATCAATAAAATGAAACAGCTGCGATATTCTGTTACATGTCCACTTTTTCAAATGGATTGAATGAAGTCTAACTAAAATTCGAAACCGATGTAAAACAGTCACAAACCTTCAACTGCTGCAAATGCGATCACTCGTTCCGCATAAGGTGCCTCTGTATCGGCAATCCACCTCAACGCCCAATCGGCCTTCTTTTTGATGAACTCAAACTCATGGATTGCGTTGAACAGTATCTTCCTGCATACGTCAACTATTAGAACCATTCAGTTAACGATACATTGATTCCAAGGAATGATCACGAAAATATTTCAAGATCAGCAAACGATCTGAATCTTTTAGAACGACAATTTTGATCATTCCACAACTTTAATATACCTTATCCTAAGAAACCTTTTGGACAACCCTTAATGAGTTAATATAAATCTATCAGATTCAAAACTTATGACCTACGCAGCTAACATAATTTCAAAAAAACACTAATAATTTCATTACTCCAATACAAATGAAGTGCATACAATCAAAACACGATTCGCATGCAATAAGAGCTGGGAAAAGTATGCGATCGTTTACTGATGCCTACCTTTCAGCATCATCTCTAATGTACGTCTCAATCATCTTCGCATACATCTCCGAGTGAATATTCTCCATCATCACTTGGAATCCATAGAAGAAACGAGCCTCAGGAACTTGAACTTCTTGAGCGAAACGATCCACCTGCAAGGAAAATTTTTGAACAAATCGATGCGCGATGAAATATTTTATTGTTTGAACAGAACGATACAAATTCAGTAAATGCGATCGAAATAGACTTTCATTTGCTGATAATCCAACAGAATCGAAATGATAACGATAGCAATAATGGAAGTGATAATAATAATAACAATAATAACGATGATTATAATAACAGCAATAACGATAAACCATGAAGAAAACTGCAATGATAAAGAACCAGAATACGAACTCACCAAATTCTCATTCACGATTCCATCAGAAGCGGCAAAGAAGGCCAACACTCGCGAAATGAAGAATCGTTCATCGTCATTCAACCTCTGCCAGTCCAGATAATCCTTACTCAAGTCAACCTATAACGCAATATTTTGTGATGAATTTCAGGTTTTCTCTGTTTAATAAAAATAAAAGCATTCAATTTCAAGCGAAATTCATTTCAAATTCAATCAGTTAACACTGCTAAGCAAACCTCCTCAACGGTCCAGAAGGAAGCAACGGCACGCTTATAGAATTCCCAAATATCATGGTAATTGATTGGGAATATCACAAAACGATTCGGATTATCACGGAGCAGTGGTTCTTCTTCTTTCTCGTTATGAGTCTTCTCGATGACTGCTTTCAGAGGCTGAAACACGAAGAGGTAGTTGAATCGATGCTCCGAGCTAATATTCGATGGTTTGAGTTTATCATTTGAGGTAAGAATTACCAACTGCTTACTACATCCGGACACCTTTAATAAGGGCACTACCTCCGGGCAACTCAGAAAAGGATACCTTAAAGGCGACTGCTTCGGAAGTGAATTTTCTAAATCTATCTACCTCTAGAGACTTAACTGCTTACTTCAGTTCCTATAAAGAATATAAACCGAGAAAATATTCTTAGCATCAACGATTTCGATCGATTTAAAAAAATTTATTCTCGGATGAAAAAAATTTCTTTGTTCGACGTGCCAAATTCAACTTTTTAATCAGAAATATTTCTAGTCAACAAATATTTAGCGCCTTAAATTACTGGCACCAGGTGTATCGAGTAGGCGCCCTTAAAAAAGCTGAGTTTGGCGGTAAAGCATCGGTCACATAACTGATAAGCTTGTCTTTGATAGTTTTATATTTGTGAGTCATAAGGGGAGCCTTTAGAAGCCTTTGATAAGGGTAATCAAAGTTCACAATTCTAATCAGTTCATCTGTAGTTTAGAAACAGATCATATAAACACTGCAAGTGCTGTTAAATGCTTGATGAACACCATTTTTAGATGATTAATTATTCACTTCTGATACTACTCGAATAAGGCTTGCGCTCGTGGAATCCATTATTTTGCGATAATGTTGAGCAGATTTATTTATTTATTTAATCAGCAAATCAAACTCATTGCGAGTTTATGCCTCTCTGTTATTACCAATATCACTAATATCAAAACATTCTTCCTTCCTTGGCATTCTTCTTTCCGGATTTCATGTTGAGCAGATAAAGGAAGTATAATCATTGAAAAGTGACTGATTCGACAGAACAGAAAAACAGATGGTTCCTATTACTTTTTCAAAGAAAGGTAACTTCATAAACATAAGAATGTTTGGTTGGTAATGAGCGAAATTTTTTACTTATTTGGTAAGGGTGATTTGATTAATAATAAGTAAAATAGTTTACCTTTTCTGCGTGAGCCGTTGCCGCGTTCTTTGAAATTTGCAAGTTTTCGAACTGAAGATAGGTAATGTTAGCGTCCGCAGGCATTCTCAATTTATGTTATAAAAAGAAAGAGTAGAAGTAGAAGGCGGGCTTTAGCGGTTAGCTGAATAGCGCATAACTCACATGCGAGTTGCGAAATTCATTTCAACGAAATATCCGCAGCTGAGCAGCCGTCTGCCTGCCTATCTCACGTCACTATTTGGTTTGCACATATAGAGATTTTCACTGGATTGCCGAGATAAGCGTAAACAAAAACATTCACTCATGCTAATTCGAAAATCTCCAAATGATGTCATGTACATTGTATAGTCCCAAACACATGCTCCGCCTTAATTTTACTTTTTTCGTCAGTTTTCGCATATGATCTAAACGCCAATCGCGAAATCTAAAGCTTTCATTGACTTAACTTACTATTGGAGCATTGTTTGAGGCTCGTTTATCAAGAAATTTGACTTGTCTAGAGCTCACTTATCGTTAGGCACTTTCGAAGACTTCGTTTAAGACTGGCTCATGCTTAGTTCAGGCTTGGAATGGGCGGTGGCGTGTTCACCTTAGATACGAATAAAAAGTAAACATCAAGTAACGTACGTTGTTAACATTCTCCTTATCATTATCCAATGCATTGGAAATCACCTGATTGCGTTCTTTCAAAAGCACTGTAGGAGGAGCCATATTTGATCAAATGAATCTGGTAAGCTGTAACCGACTAAACGGGGTGAGTGGCGGTCTGAATCTGAAATCATAATTCTGCCATTGTATAAACGAAAATTATTCCATTTTCACGTCCGTCAAGCCGATCTAACTCTAGTCAAGCGTTTCCTCTAACATCACAGGGAGAAGTGCAGGATATTCCAAGCCAAATCAGTTCTACTTAAAAAAAACAGTAGGCCTATTTAAAGGGAAACTCCATCGATGGATTCAAATTCTTAAACGCAAATGAAGGCTAATTGTAAGCCAAATCACACATGCTAAAGGAAGCCCAAAGCGAAATACTTCGCAGGAGAAGCGACGTCGGCCACATCGGTTAAAACTGCCGTTCAATCGAACGCGACTCCCGTTTTAAAGCCGTCACCAATCAAAAAACACTAAACACCAAACCAATCGAATCGAAGCCATTGTCAAAAGGTCATCCCTTTCTGAATATTCTCCCGCAAACACGTCACTATTGTATTTTCCCGCAAATACGTCATCACCATCGCATTTTCCCGCGGATATTTTACAACGCTTCAATCAAAATTTGAAACCAATAGCCAATCACCATCGTCCCAATTGTGTTCCATCGCTAGATAACAATCCAGACGCCTCCAATCAATTAATCTTTTTTTTCTATCCGAAGCTGCTTACGTATTATATCGCGTCGAATTAATCGTTTACAAAAACATTTTATTTATGTTCATATAATTCGTTCGACTCTCTTTTCCCGCTTTAAATTGTAAGAATCAAATTTGAACTGAATATACGAAATCGAATCAAAAACGAAAAAATTTAGCGTTTCGATGGCTTTCAGTGAACATAAAATGACATAAAATTCCAGTGAAATAAGCGAATTTCCATTGAGTAATAAACTATATTTAGAAACAAATTAACTGAAGATAGATAGATCATACAATGCACATTAACAAGGAAAGGTCACGAACTTACCCCCACGTTTCGGGATGAGATATATATCATACTGCAATATGTTATACGGATCAGAAACATGGTCGGTGACAAAAAGAATGGAAAATATGATGGGAGTAGCCCAAAGAAGGATGGAGGTTGATGGTAGGGGTGAAACTACGGGATAGGAAATCGAATGAATTGTTGAGAGGGGTAACGAAAGTTAAAGACTCTGTAAAATGTGCAAGGGTAAGGAAAATTAAGTGGACAAAAAAAATTGCAACAATGGACAATAAGAACTGGGCGAAGAGGTGCACAGAATGGCAACCTAGAATCGAAAAAAGAAGTTGTCGCGACGAAGCGCGAAAGAGACGATTCGTGAGGGACACCAAAGTGATACGTGAAATCAACCTTTAAATCTGTACTTAGCTGAATATGAACAAGATGTACACGGATATCATGCATTATCGATTCGGATGATGAAACTTAACTTTCGTATATCTCATTTGGAAGATCTCCCTTTTTGTGTTTGTATCTCATGAATGCTTTGTGTTTCGATATATAATACGCCGAAAAAAGTCGGGCTCGACCGAAAATGAGATGGCGAGACAATACTTGCAAAACAGCCAGCCAAACATGGATGAGAAGAGCAGTGAACTGTGATAATAGTGATAACTGGAGTGATAGCTTGAAGAGGCTTATGTATGAAACGTACAGTAACAGCTGAGTAAATAAAATAATCATATTGTTATCAACAAAACTTTCGTTCGAATAGAAATTTATCGATTTGCAATAAAAACATTTCAACAGGTATTGTAAAAAATACTGCAAAATGAAAGTTCAATAATTTTTGCAAAAGATTAGTGAGAAATTGTTTGGGATTAGTCGGAGCCAATGTGGATAATGTTAGCTTCAATTGGTTATCTGAATCAGTTGTCTCGATTCCTTTTGAAATTTTTACTGATGAAATTCACAAACCGAACGAAATTTCTGCTAGGTGTTCTTCAACATTTCATATCATATCTTTTAAAATCAATTCATTTACCAAACTGATGTTTCAAAACAATTTCAAACTGACATTGCGATACTTTGATCAGATCGGTGTATGCTATCAAACTCTGATTTAATTATTTTAAAAAAATGCTATTCAGTGATGAATTTACTCAAAGGATCGTGATGTATTCGAGATTAGTGTTGAGCAAACTCTAGCAGTCGACAACTATTCAATTATATTCTGATTCTGAGTTCCTACAGAGAAGTTAAATTTGATATCAAAATCGAATCATTCTGGAATCAAAATTACGAAACCTAAACATTTCTTCCACTCTTCCAGTTATTGGAAATCAAATTCCGTTGCCTCTAAAATCAGAGTCGCAGGTAGCAAATACTATTTTGCATAACCTAGACTGAGTTCAATTATAAACTCTGATTAAAAAATCAAAAATCAGAATAACAAAATGAAATGATCAACAATAATATCGACACACAAACTAACCAACTGCAGCAACCATAATAATAATAATAACAATAACAGCAATAGAAATTTGATAATAAATTGGATCTATGCGCTCGAGAAAGCATTGGTCACAGTTTCATATCGGTCCACCTTAATCGTTCGAATCATATCACCACTTTCACCGCCCACCACCAAAACCGTTCCGACATCCGGACAAAATCCAAGCGAATGAAGTCCGCCTAGCGATAGCGATTCCGAATGAATCTCTTCCAATTTATTCTCAGCCATCTTCCATATTTTCAGTTTCTGCAAAATGAAAATTCTGTTCCAACCAACCGAACAGTTTTCTTCTTTTCAACTTGCTATCTCAATCGCAAAGGAACTTACTATCGCCCATTTGCACCACCAAACTGCTCTGATGAACAATGGTTCGAACATAAAATACACCATAAATTAAAATAACTACCATAAAAAGTTCAATACGATAAACAATCCCCAACTTACACTATCCGCGCCACATGTAGCAATGAGTCCTTGAATTTTGAAACTTTGCGATATGCATCGCGCACCTCCTTCGTGAGCATCACATTCGATGACCACTTTATCCAATCGAGAATCCATGTAACGTAGTTTCCCTATAATTGATATTGATCACATGTGACTATCGAAAATCGCAGCGAGATTCAAAAGGAACGTTTGTTGTTTGTGAGGATGAAAACCAAACGAAGGTGGCAAAAATGCTACTCAGTGATGGATGTTCTCAAAGGATCGTAATGTATTCGAGATTAGTATTGAGCAAACTCTAGCAGTCGACAACTATCCAATTACATTCTGATTCCGAGTTCCTAAGGAGAAGTAAAATTTGATATCAAAATCGAATCCTTCTGGAATCAAAATTACGGAATCTAAACAGTTCTACCACTGTTCCAGTCACTGGAAATCGACTTCCGTTGCTTCCAAAATCAGAGTCGCACATAGCAAACACTATCTTAGGTTCCACAAGAATTGGAGTTAGTTTGTTTCCTCTTAAGTACTCAATACTTTTTAATTGCTCACAACTCTCAAAAACCAATCACACTAGCAAAACAATGCAAAAACGCACCATCGTCAGTGGTAACATAAAAGTAAAATGGATTGAAATGATCCCACAAAAGATGTTCCACTTCGCCATCGAATTTCCACCTCCTTGATGGCTCGGTAACATTGTAACGACAATCAGCCAGTGATAATTCACCATTTAAAGAACCACTCAACAAAACTGATGCTTCTCCGGGATGCCATTTCACACATTGTACCTAACAGTAAATATGATAGCAATACCTAACAGTAAATATGACAGCAGCAGCAACAGAAACAATTTAAGTCATAATTCAAAACAAAATTAGAAACACAATTCATCAGATTACTAGATAAACTCAGAAAACTAACAATAATTAAAGTTTGGATAAACGGAAAGTTGCTTTCACCCGTTCTCAATTAAGATATACTCGCTGCCTAGCTCACAGTCGGATAAATTCAGATGAAAATGATATGAAAACTTCTACAAAACAACTGAAAAGTCATAATCGCGAACGATTCAATCACTCACCTTATCAGTGAACATCGTTAAAATAGTGCTCGCTTTCGCTTCTTCCAAATCCCAAAGAATGACCGATTGGTCAGCGCTTCCGGACGCGAGAACATGTTCTGTGACACGATTCCACGATAGACTCAGCACAGCATCTGAGTGTGTTTGGTGTGTGCCGTCACGTTTGCGACGTCTTCTCGCACTTTTCTTTCCATCTGAATGCAGACTTTTTTGGAGTTCAATTAATTTACGCAGCCATTTCAATGCAGCGAACCACGCAATCAGAAAACTCTTCCAACTGACACTTCAAAAGGCTACAAATCGCTCACTATCAGTCATTTCTCCCTGGCAAACTTGCAGTTTTCTTATGACTGCTTGTAAGGATAATAAAATCAGCTCTAAATAAAAGATGAAAAAATCTTAAAAATCATCCACTGAGTTGCCAGAGGATACTATCGAATACATCAACGAATCGACGGAATGAACTGACCTGACAGGTGATCGCCAAGTACCACGACTGGTTCAACCGCGTTAACTACATCCAAATCCCATATACTTACCGCTGAATCCATTGTACCGACGGCTAGTAGATTACCCTTAACGAGTTGATATTATTATATGGACGGTCAGAATAAATCAGTGAATCATAAATTTGACTATTATGAAATGCGACAAAAGATAAACCTTCCTGTCATCAGCTCCCGGATCATACTGGATTGGCTCTAAGCACAATGGTGGAGCATCAAGTAAATAATCGTGATGCACATACCAATCGTCACCCTCTTCGTTGTACACATAGACTTCTAGACCGAATTCACCCTAGAATTCACTCATAAGGAATTGTTAGCTGACGAATATTCGCTGCATGAAATTCTCGAAGTTATGTTCCTTTTTACACACCAGAACAATCGCTAAGTAAAAGTTCTACAGAAAACAAGCGAGTCTGATAAGTTTGGAAGCTTGAAACTATAAAAAATATTCTTATCTTGAAAGAGCGTTCAAGTTCACAGGCAAATAACTATCGATGAAGTGTATACCAGGGTACGACAACGACGGAAACATTTCAGTTTCAACAATTTCTTCAGGTTTGCAAAAAGGCTGACAATGCGAGACGAACAATGATATAGACCATGGGTTCCCATAGGGGTAAATTACCTATTTTTAGGCAAACCGAGGGTGTCAGAGGGGAGGGGTAATGGAGAGGGTCGGGAAATTAGTTCTGATGTTATACGCGGAAATAGTAAATTATTCCAACAGGAGGGGATAGTGACGGCTGCCAGACCATCGAAGGGATAATGGAGCACGTGAGCTTGAAGACCACTGATATAGACGATGCGCCATTCGCAGAAGGACGTTCATTTATAAGCAATCAGAAATGACATCAAATAGGAAAAGACGGAAGAAGTTAATAGAACCTTGTTGATTTTCGCGACAGCAACAAGATTATCGTTCTCTTTAATCTCGAAATCCTCCTTGTCCTCCTCTTCATCACTCTCAATGTGTTGTGTTATATAAGGATCATCGAGTGGTGACGCGAATGCGGCTATTCCAGCCAGTGGATTCACTCTGAATTCAGTCATACTCTCATTATACTCCTCGTGAATATTCCAAAAAACTTTTAAGAACAGCTCAATTCAGTTATGATAATTGCATCCAGAAAACGCAATATGGAATTATAGGAATATCCTGAACCTTCCACATTATCAACCGTAATCAATGAATGATGCTCTAAAAATTTCGTCAGATTCTGAGTTTTGTTTCACCTACTCTGCTTTATTGTCTTCAGCAGATTCGTTCGTGTCCCCTTCCTGTTCTTCTGCCTCTGAATCAGGAGCAGAGCCACGAATACCACCAACCTCAAGTGAAATTATCAAAACATAATAATGACAGATGAGGAGGAATGAAAGGGTTGAACGCCTCGAAGAACGAGCTTATGACGTCGGTTAACTCAAACTGGATTTGAATACCTCGAACATTGGTTTCGCATTTTCCTAATACTCAGAAGATCCCACTATTTCGAAAACCTCATATGAAGAACATGGCACTTTTAAAGAAATCGAGAAATTTGGGAAGATGCACGTTACTGGAAGATGAAATTTTGTATAAAACAGTTTGTATTGTTGTTCAATATAATGCCAAAAAATATTGCATGATGGGTGAAATTCATCTGTGTAATTTAGGATTTTTCCGAAATTCAATAGGATACGAATTTCCAAAATCAATCGCTTTTAATGTTGCTGTTTCAAGCGCTAACATTCTGCTTTTCTGCGGCATCGCCCTCGCCTTCTCGCATTGCCTCGTCTGTATCCGATTGATCACTTGTTTCCGCATCTGCCCCTACAATCCAAATGTCAATGACATTCAAAAATCATCATCTGCAGTATCGATAGCCTCAACAGTGCACATCAGATTACAACTTTTGTGATTGCAAATTATTAAGTTTCTAAATCGCCCCTACTGTATATCATGAAAGCCTCTAGAACAAGTGAAGTGATGAACAGGCGATTGCACCTTGAATCATATCTCGTAAATCAGCAGGATTCACTTGCACTTTATCGGGTACATGTTTCGCAACACCTCGCTTGATCCATGCTAATGACGATACCAATGCAACACGATCCATTTCCAAGTATGAACTTGAAATTAAGTGAGTTTGAACGATTTGCGTAATAGTCCATTCGCGTATACAATCAACGATTAGAGAAATGGAACGAAACGATCGACAATTAACGTTTTTCTATTACTGTTGGGACAACGTTAATAATTTTTAAAACTGCTTATCCACTTGGGATGGATACTTTCGAAATCTTAACCCTCTGTCACTAATTGTGAATGCGATGAATTTATAATGCGTTTGTTATTCATGAAGTTGATATTCTCAGAGCCTATGATCAATCGCTTTTTCACACTCTACAGATTCTCTACACTTCCATTGATCACATAGATTGACCAAAAATGTTACAAATAACAAAAAAGATACTTTCACAATTTTTCATTACCGACAACACACTCCCACAGAAAAAACCAGACAATTGACTCATCAAAAATCTGCACGCGCCATAATTTTGCATTTCATTGCATTATGGCTTCGTTCCTATCAAAAATCAACGTTGTTTCCCCAAGCATGCAGTTTCCCCACTCATAATGTGCAATTCAGCCACGTAAAATCTTGTGTGAAATATCCAACATTCTGCGGGGATAACTTTCGTGCGGATTTAATAGGAGTGCAGTTCGTAGCACTTTAAAGAAATGTGTTTTGTAATGACCAATTGAAATAAATCCGCGTATATTGCTACACTCATACGACGTTTTTGCTGTCACAAAATAACCCAATTCAAATCACAAAAGTGTTTTATAAGTGCATTTTAACTTAAAAGCAGCAATCACTGTGCAACAATGCAAACGACTAAAAATAATCATCGATAATATGAACACATTCAGCAAAAATTCCAACCAATACAACTTTAATCAGCAGTCATATTGGACTGATTGACATGTCCGAAAGAATGCGATAAAAAAAGATCGAAGCACAATTGAATTTCAAAATCTACATCCAAACAATTTGCCGCCTTCAAAGATGAAGATTTGACCATCTTATCAAATACTTATCAATATGATAAGTATTTGATATTCAAGGAGTTCATAGCTTCAATACAAATTTTTACAAATATTTCACTTGCATGGTTCAAAAGACCACTGATCCGTTCGAAAAACCCGTATAACCAAACTGATGATTCATTGAAATTGTATTCAAAAGAAGTTTAACATTCCAACATGAAAAATATTCTGAAAACCATCAAACTGCACGTATAATACATTAGCGATGATAAGAAACAGGCAAAAACTCGTACTTAATAAGTTGTAATTGCTGAATAAATTAATAAAATACATTAGAAAATGGCAAAAAAATATAATCACCTTCAAAAAAAGGAATAAAACAATGATAAGAAAACTGTCATACAAATCAAAAAAAAACCAAAATTAGCAAATTCGATATTATCAACGAAAAATAACCGTCGTTTGAAAATCATAATTCCAAAACACAATCAATTCAAAACAATAAAATTCCAATTCAAACAAGTCAACAATAATGATGATCACATCGAAATGAATGATCCCCATGGAAACTCTAATTTCCCATTAAAAATAAAAAACAGTTTTATGATATCATAAGTGAAGATAATTAAAAACCACACAAAATGATAACCCAAAAAGTAACAACAACAACAAAACAATAGCAGTATAATCATAAAAATCATAACATTCATAACCGTTAATATAGTAAAAATCATTCTAAACATACTAATGTTAACGTGAACATTAATGATGATAACATTACAAAGTCTAACAATAAAGTCTGATAGGATTTATATCAATAAGGATAACAATGTATGAAGAACCACAACTATAAAATATCGTCCATTACGACTTCACAAAAATGGTTTTGCAATCCATTTCTAGACAACATGACAATCAAACAACGAATAAACGATGATTCCTCAACATTTCTGTTCAAAACATCAATTCAGACTTTTGAAATCTTCGACAGTAAGCATAAATACATTACCACGCATTGACCTCATTGAAATGTTTCCTTATTCAATTTCTCCATTCTCTTATTAAGCTATTTGTAATACAAACACAATTTTCACATTACGAACTGGACATCATTAATATGGTTTTATGCTCTATTGCGTATTCGGTTTCGTGATACATTTTAGCCAGCACACTGTACACCTACAAACCTTTGACGAACGAGAACGAATTCATGATTTCTATAAGGTTGAGTGAGCCTAAGCTTTAATCTCCATTCTCAAAAACTTAAACAATCTTGATCCTCAAAGAAGTGAATCGTGCTTGGCCAAAGTTTGTAATCACCAAATACACAATTATACAGGATTATGCACTTTCATTTAGAATCTCTTTTGATTGATGATAACTTTTAACGATTTTCGATGATACTTTCTCCAATTCTTGTAAGAAATCATCCACTTGTTTACTGATCTCTTTCAACGGATTTGGCTGAAAGTTGATTGACAAAGACAAAACAGAACATAAAAATAACATGGCAAAATAAACACTTCAACTCAAACAATTCCCTGAGCGAACAATTTGAATTCGAAAATGAGAACCTTATGAAATAAAAAGCAAATTTTTTCAACAGAAAATACAAGATATCATTGACAGGGAAGTTTCCCGTGCCCACACTAATACCAAAAGATAAAAATGAAATTTCGATACCTTAACGTCGCTGTCCGTTTGAGGCATTATCGACGAATAATCGGGCAATGACCTCCGTGACGGCCGTAAATGAGAGGTCTGTGTTCGACTAAGAAAACTTCTTTGACTCGATGACAATCGATTCAACGGAGTCATCGCAATGCAAGAAAGTTCTTTAACCCAGATGTGATTACCTTCAATACTAATATTAACGAAGAACACAAAAATACAAATATACAGTCCACATTTCAGGAAATTTCCCTTCAGAAATTCAAACGAAACTGACACGACGAAAGATTACTGCTGCAACAAATTTCGATAAAATGATATTATACATACCATTCAATTTTGGCTGCATAAAGGATGTATTGTCCACTGGTGTACTTGTTACGAGTGGTGTTCTCAAGTAAGGCGCTACAGAGGATGACGGAAAATTCGATTCAGATTCTATAATGAAACGAGTTGAGCGCAATTATTTTACACTTTTTTCGCGAACTTAAATATGAAATCCACAACAAAAATATCGTACTTAAGATCTCATTTTTCAACAGATCTTATTCAAGGCAACAATAACTGCTGAAGATTTGCAAAAATAATGTGGAAGAATATTCTGTTTTATCGTTAATCAATTGTCCTACTCCAAAGTATTCCGTCAACATGCTGACGCTACGAAATTCAATGCCATCATTAGAATATTACATGTTAAGAGTTCATACAGCAACTAATATGTATTTGCATTCTTTCGGAAACTTAAGTTTTCCTAAATTAAATTTCACTAAAAATAAATAAATACCTATCATCGGCTCCAAATCGCATAATCGAGGTCCAAATTTCCTTCGTTCCATTTCCATTTGATTTTGAAGGACTTCTCGGAATCCGAATGGGTCCGACGGGGAATTTCTCGAAGCTTGTTTCCAAGATCGCTTACGGAACTGGATCATTGTCGAGGGCTGCATACTGAACTCCTAAAAAGGGATTACCCACTTGAATTTCGAAAGGGTATCTACTGAAGTTGGGATCAGAATAATGACTCGAAATTTGGAATACCCTTCGGAAAATACGAAGTTCGAATGTTTTCTCATTCATCAAAAATGCGCCTTTCTCAAAACAGTGAACAGACCTTTGCAAATTTATTTCTACAGATGCGTAATTCTGTCCATTGTTTCCAATGATCGAACGCGTGCTTTACGATTCGTTCCCGCCGCTTCTCTTGGATTCGATTCACCTTTTGTTCAATTAGAATCTGAATGTTCAAGGAAACTGATTTCGATCTCTTTCGTTATAAAATAGATGAAATTTAAAAATGAAACAAGAAAAACACTTTGCCGAAAAACAAACAGATGAATAAATAAAAGCAGAGAGAAATGTCAGCAAAGTACGTAATGAAACAATAACTGAACTACTTTATCAGAACTAGTCGTAAGTGAATATCAATTGAAGATTGTCACTTACTGAGCTGAAATCCTGTGGTATCGAACGTTTTTCAAGTAAATTGTGACCCTTGATGCGCAACATTGAATATGCTGAAATATAATGGATGATACTACAGAAACACTTCGACATGGCTACAGAACACTTCTAAGAGGATTTTTCTTTTTTCCTTCTCCTTCCATTTTTCTTTTTTTCTTCTTCTTTAATAATTCACCACTTCCATTTTGTAAATTTTTGAATATTATTTCATTTCAACAATCAGCAGTTGTCTCATTTTCAAGTGTTTCTTTATCAGAACTTTATCAGTCGTTAAGTGAGCTGTTACAAAGAGTCAAAATAACTCACCTGGTGGCACACTAGGAAATGCAGCCAATATTTCATATTGCTTGCGCTCTCGTTCACGTTTAATCTTCACTGAATTTCGCCACGTATCGAAAAATTGTTTAAGCCACAGCCTAAAACATTCAACAGGATCCCAACAACAACAGCAATACTATCAGCAACGAGAACGATGCGTTTTGCTATCATACTAAGGTAATTCGATGCAATACCTGCATTTAAAGCCCTAAATGTTGAGATACTTCCAACTTGGCGAACGCAAATTTCCTACGGTTACTTCAATAACTCTACAACAATTGATACAGATTCATAACAAATTTATCATAAATGAACAAAGACCCAAATTTCTAACTTCAAAATTTCTGAAAAAAAGTACTAAAACTCAACAATTTGTTAACGAACCTATCAAGATTTTGTGCGATTTGATGCAAACGACTTTTCACATCATAAACATTCTCCTTCATCGACAACGCACACAACGCGTTCAATTCCGTATTGATAACTTCTCCAAGAATTTTCTCACTCACTTTTGATGAAGTCTCCCTTATCACATTCAAAAAACGATCATGATGAGCAAGTCTGAAAGAAAAATTCCGCAGAATTTTATGCGAAAACGGCTTAAATTAAATTTCCATTTGCATGAGCACAAAACTGACAACAAAGAAAGGAAATGAGAACGAACCTCATTGCTTTACGAGCACCTTTGTCCGCCACGGCAATTATCACCTCATCTGTTAATCTCATCAAAATTTCGTCCATCACATCGCGGATCATCTTCTTTCGATTCTCATTCGCTTTTTGTGCTTGTTTGTGACGATGCAAGATTTTCAACGACATCAGTACCTCTTGACAACGCGGCCTAAATTATTGATTCCATGTAAATTCTATGCACATCTCATTGTGATGATTCTATACAGTTTCGTCAAATTTTACCTCACTATTATTTTCATCAACACCTTGTCACAATCACTATTATTCCTGTTATTTGAACAATTACAAACAATCGTATTATAAATACAATCAAATGAAAATGAAACTCACCTCACACACTCATCAACAACTCTATTAAAAGTATCTTCTGTAACCGTCTCTAGAAGCGTAGCTCGGGCGGCTTTTTGGACCAAGTACTCGGAGGTTTGCTGGTTGGACGATTCGCTTTTCTCAGCCTTGCTCATCATCTAAGAAAGCAATCATTCAATAAAATAATTCTTCCATAATGATCACTCTCATCTCAGTTGTGTTAACGAAAAATAAAATACCGAAGATAGCGCAAAACAAAAAAAAAGAATTGTGGGTTGAAAAACGAACGAATTTCTGTGCAAAAGTTGTTGCAGGTGGTTCTATTTTAAACTGAAACTTTGACGGTGCGAATGTAAACGACGACTTCGGGGCATCTGATTTTAACCTAAACGTATATTGACTGTGAATAAAAATTAACAATAATAATACAAACATTGAAACAAAGTAAGCTACTGATCAGTAACTCTGAGCTTGTCTCTAAATAAATACAAGTCCATATAAGATCACTCAAGAAAACCGATGGTCTCGTCATCTACGAAGTATTGTCAACTGCGTTGGAACAGGCGATGACGAAAAGACGAAAAAAAAAGGAATACTTAGCGATAATCGAAGGAATTTACATAGTTGTAGTGAGTATCAATGACTGATGATTAGATCAACTTTTGAATAGAAAAACGCTCACACAATATGTTTCTGATTACCATTGATATGCAATCTATTTGTAGGTTGAAAATATATAATTTCTTTGATCGATCACTCAACAGTTCGGCTTATAATGCCATCATTAAGGTTAGCACCAAACAGATCAACTATTTAGATCTCAATCAGATTATCAGTAAATAAATACTGCAAACAAGAAAGAAATTCAAATCTCTAGTCTAGAAATTCTAATCTCTAGTCTACTGCAAAATCAGAATCTAATTGGGACGCTATGAAAAATTTCTGAAAATTCACTTGAATTTAGAAAACTCACCTGAACGTTGCACTCGAAAATGTATCCGAGGGAAGCGTTAGCGGGATTTTACCCGAAAATGGTGACAGAGATGCGTTTTCTGATCCAATTTTACGATTATCTACCATCAATCTTGGTTCCGTTTTCAACACCGACGGCATTTCGAACGACGGTGCGCTCTAAACAGATTAATATTTTTTTAATATCAAAATGCCAATTATCTTTCATATTAGACACACAATTTCTACCAGAAAGCAATAGAATAACATCAAACATATCCTAATGCAAAAAACATTTTCCAAAATGTCAAGCACGAAAAGCACTCACAAACGGTTTCAAATCGTTGACAGGTTTAGGAATCTCCATTCTCGGACGATCTTCTGGTGGAAAAGCCGATTTGATGGCTGCTGAAGCACTCATCTCATCAGCTTCGGATTTTATGCTGAAATTGTTCACAATTAAACAGATTCTCAAAACTGAATTCAAGTAACTTAATACAACACACTGCCTCACAGTTAAGAAGATTCGTTCATTGCATATTCATTTATATGATCACTCACTTTCAAACCACATTCTACAACTCACAAATTACACTATCGCTAAACAGTTACGATTGGAACAAGCCAAAGGGTTGATTGGCTACATACAGTAATTAGGATTGAATCTGACTCTTAGGTTGACGAATCAAAACAAAAACTTACACTGCTTCAGTTTGCGCATCCATAAGATATGCATTCAGCACAGGATCATAGATATATGCACCGGATTGATCAAATGAAACTATTGCTCGTGGCAGTTCCACACTGAGGCGTTCACCTCCGCTCAGAACCTAAAATAAAACGGAACTTTAAAGTACCAGTACAGAATGACACGAAAGCAGCCAATTAAATTAACGGCTTATTTCGATATTCAACGTAACAATCAAGAAAGTGTGAGTGAATTTCGCCTACGCAGTAAACTCATTTAACAATTTTATATCTCATCTGACCACGACACACCTTATCTTATAACTGGGTTTTGACTGTGATTGTCATCTAGACTCACACTCAAACTAACTGTCAGTGGTTAAAATAAACTCAATTATCCGAAATAAACTTATCTTTGTTCATATTCTATCCAACCTGATGCTTTAGCTTTAACTCATGATAAATTCGGTTAATCACTGAGAAATTCAATTGCAGAAAACGACTCTACGTGCGATACGAATTCTGACATCACACCAAAACAAACTAAATCAAATAAATCAAGAGATATGAAGAGATCAAACCTCGGAAACTGCAGCCGTACCGCGTTTTGCCTCAATCCACGCGTGTATTCTCGGTGGAATCGGTTCATCGGGAAAATAGAAGTTGGTTTTCGAAAGGATCACATTTTGTTCGTTATTATCACCGTCCAAATAAACACCGTGCAGACCGAGTGTGGTACTCGCTTGTGTGATATCGTCGAAACCCAACAGTTCTGCTAGTTTCACGAGCGGGTACTGAATTTACTACCATCAAACAACAAATGCACAACGTTACTAATACACATCTCACCAATATAGTTTACTAACTCTTCAAATATAATATCGATTTTGCTCACATCATTCATTTGAAATCTCGCGTAAAGCTATGGTAAATTTAACTGTAATAATTGAAAAAAAGATTATTGAAATGTGATCCCACCCGATTGGTCGTCGTCGATCTGAGAATCATACTGCCCAGTCTGTGCGATTCATGCGATGAACTCGTCAGCACATACAACGCCTTCGTACGAACATTGTCGAAATAACGATGACATATGCAGCACTGAATAAACATTACTATTATCCTCAGCCATTATCACTACCAATTCCAATGTAATTCAAAATAAATCATCTTATGAGCCTCGCTCTCTCAATTCAAATTCATTCGTAAACTAACCAACCCTTCAGCTCAATTTACCAACTACCCGCAGTAACCTATAATGGAACAGATGAAGAGCAGAAAATGATCACAAACCTGTAGATATGTCCCTTTCTCTTTCAACATTCGGAAGAATCGAACGTAATTACCACTTTGAAATGACGAAAAGAGTCGAAGCGCTAAACGAACTTCTGGTGACTCTCGGATATCGCGTCGATAAGTCAAAACCTCTCTGAAAGCATCGAACAAATCTTTAAATGTTATGTGAAGCAAAATAGATGCACAATAGCTTTCTTAACAACGTTCAACAAAAACATAAATTCTTTTGTCACAGAAATGAGACGGATGTTTGTCTCACAGTTCAACTGTCTCACAAGTGTCAGATATAACCATATAATCTTGCATGCTTGCTTGTACAAAATAATTTACGCATGAAATACAACAACAAGCTGATGTTCTCATTAAACTAGTTCATCCCAATATCAACTACACATACCGAAGTATATTGGAATCACTCAGATTCAGCAGGACATCATATGCACGGAACTCAGCTTCAGATGGACACCGCGAACCTCTCTTTGCCAAATCTCCGTACAAATACCGCAAACTTTGAAGACTTTTCGTGAGGTTTTCTGAAATTCAAAATAGCGAAATGAAACTTTCGCAATCTTCTCAAAGTTTACAAAAAGATAAACATTACATTTTGAATATCAGAAATCAAACATTGAAATAATTTTTCTAACAATAAGAGTGACTGAAATAATAAAAACTTTCAAGTACCCGTATTCATTCTTTGGTCAAATTCATTCAGACCGAGTTCACAAAGACGATGCGATACGAATATATGGAAACGGACGCATTGTTCAATCAGTTTCACAGCCGTGTCGTTGATTAACATTTGCTGAGTTAGATCCTACAAAATGAACAACTCATTAATAAGGCAGCAAAAATCCGCTTCTCATTCATAATGAGTCCGACTTGCATCGATATTCCCATTAAAACTGATGATCTATTTAGCATATTCAGTTAATAATGAATACGATCGCATTATGGATAATAAAAATCACAATAACAATAATGACAGAAGAATAACAGTCAACATAGCACCGACAACACTGACGATTTTAGTTTATAAATCGAATGAACACGATAAGCGTGATATACCTTTCGGATGGCCCGCGTCCGATTCCACAGGAAATCATACCACTGCGCAAGTTCTTCGTCTTTTGTTGGAATATTTTCAGCCACCTAAACAATCATTCTTTTCTTCAAAACTTACATCTCTCTATCACAATATGCGACTGCTGAATTTTGATCTAATTTTAAAAATGAGTAACTTCAGAAGCAAATTCAACATTTATCGAATCGGAATAATAAGTTCCAGGTATGAGCAATAAAACAAACCTTAACATGATAATGAAATTCTACCATACTATTGTGTGATAGAATTTCATTATCATTCTAAAAACAATTTTGAAAATTTAAAACAAAATCAATGAAATTCTCTCGTTGAAAAATCTTTATCACTCACCCTACTAAGTAAGTAATTCATCGTTCGTTCAAGTACATCCGACGGCCGCAGCTCGTGGCTCAGAGGTTCCTCCTAAAATGAAAGAATCATTTGAATAATATTCAAGACATCAACAGTCACAATCGAATTCATTTAAAACGCGCTATCGTTTTAGTAACAGGATAAGAATGAAGAGATATCTGCTTTGGTCCATATAATCTCCTATTCGATGTATTAAATGTTAAACGTGCATACAAAATAATGCACCCACCTGATCAGCAGCACTTCGGCTGTAATCTTTAACCGTCAGTTCCGGCAACATCACACCATTCTCATCACATTCGTAAACACTCAATCGTTTCTGTACAACTCGCTGATAACGTTCCTTCTCTGGGCACATATCCGCACAAGTACCCTGAAATCGACTACTACATGCTTTTCTGACCAACTTATCAAAGACTAATTTTGTCTCAGTTGAATAATAATACAATCAACAACACTGGCAAAGCACTCAACACATAAATCAACGATAATATCTACCATGAAATCAAAATTACCAACAATGATAATGATTAACAAAATGAAATTATTCGTATAATAATATTAACAACAATATAATAAGGTCAATGCAACTAACAAAACTAATAATGATATTATCTAAAGCTCTCACAAATTTAATGAACAATTGATCCCACCTGTGTAACGATGGCATTTTCGACATCAGCGCTCTTCACACGTCCTCTGCACATAATCTTATCACGTTCATCCAACACCTGATATTTCGCGTAATCATCTTCACATACGCGATCCATTAGTCGCTTTAGTTGACGAGCTGAACGAAAAATTATAAATTCTGATTATTTTTCCAAGCAATGTTGTGATGAATTACTTTCGAGAGAACTTGTCAAAAATTCGTTAGCTCGGAACCCATTAGATGTTTCCAACATAAAAAACTTTAACAATAATGAAGATGGTAATCAATTAAAACATCTTATGACGAAATTTAATTAAAACGTTTCACTGAAACCAAGAGATTTCCTACCGACTTCTGCTTTCGATAGTGTACCCTTCGATGTTGATGCTACGGTGCTTTTCGTTACAGCACTTGTATTCACACTATTCAATAAGGTCTTTTTGGCCATTGCTCCGCCAACCAATTGCTTTTCATTTTCCGATTTTTCCGAATTACCTTTTATTTTTTTCTGCAAAAACAAATTCTTGAAAACGATACTCACATAACGATGTTATTACTTAATTCAGCACATTAAACCGCTACTGCTGTCAATTGCACAGATGGAAACACAACTTGACGTTGCACAACAAAAACAAAATCTCTATGAGGAACTGTGTAGTTCAATTGGAAAGCGATTCAATTCATTGCTAGATCCGATTCATTCTAAACGAGTTGAAAGAAGTCACAAGCAACCATCACCCATCATGACTTCCTCATTAACCTCATTCATGACTTCCCAATTCTTTTCCTTTATCAAATTATAAAAGTACTGACAACGAAAATAAAACAAAATGAAACATAAACTATTCACATTTACCTTCATTATGTTAAGATAACGATTATCAACGCCACTACGTAGCGTTCCAACTCTGGACGTGTTCAGTCGTTTTAAAATTTCAGTTTTTGGTGATGACACACGACCGGTAGACGCAGCAGCAGTAGCAGCCGTCGAGGAGGCTTTCGATGCAGATGGCGATGTGCTTGAGGTGCTACCACCAGAATTTCGTTTACGAGCCACCAATGCTGCGCGATTCACCGATTGACGTCGGCTCAGAAGTGGCGACGAGGTTGTTCCTGATGAAGATGATGGCTGATTGCGTAGGGCAGCACGATGCTGGATGCCTGACAGCAATTTTCGTGGACCCGACGGCTTATCTTCAAATTGAACATTTGAAACCACGAAAATATTAATCATCATCGACACACAACCTCACTCAACAAAACTCGAGCGGCCCGAATGCTTTATCTAACATGAAAACTACCGTTTTATCGGCAGTCTTTCCAGCAGAAGATTAGAACCTAAATCCTTTCGTAACCATGACACTCAACATTAATCCTGTACTTCTACTCAATCTTATTTCCACGCTCAATACTAGGTATTGACTGGCTTTGAACTAAGATGCAATCCGATGCTAGGTTCGGGCAGAAATGAAAGCTGAATTCAACGACGAGATATTCTTTCCATTGTAACGCTCACCATAATATTAACTGATGATCATCACTAATCGTAAGTAAATTGCAATTATAATGCAAAATAATGAATCCAAGCAAATGATTTCAAATTTGCAGCAAAACGAACTGTCGAGACCAGAAGAGCGCCGTAAAGTAGAGGTTGTTGGTTTATCCAGATCTCTGAAACTTGCAGGTTTCCTTCGTGGTATGTGAGTGGCAGGTGGATGTGTTAGCGTTGTGGCTGGTCGTCGGATGGCCACTGAACGAAGTGGACGTGGACGTAACATTCCCCCAGTATCCGATATCCGCTTCGATGGCGAGTCTGCAGAGCCGCCTACTGCCTCACGTAGTTTCAAACTGAAACCAGCAAAAAGTCAACTAGATTGCTACGGCATCTAGACTGTTTTCATCCCAAAACCAAGAAAATGAATGAGTCTCCTCACGATAATCCGATGAACCCGTTGTTGTGCATTAGCATCGAGAGTTGTGCATTAGCATCGAGAGGGAAAGAGTGCGAAGGGTGTGTGCGAAATGAATGGTCAGTGAAAATATTTTTGGTATGAAGCCGGGGAATGACATTGACGAGAGAAAGTGCCCGACAATAATCATAAACTACCGCATTTGATGGGAAGCACCTTCAACGTAGAGTTGATCGCGTTTAAGTGACGATTCTGAACGGGTAATTTTCTCAACAATAAATACATAGTAAAACATGAAAATGTAAAAGCGATCAAGGAAACGTCATCAGCGCATAATTAACGTTCGACACGAACGAGGCTTGGCAACGAGCGCGATTTCTTGTCGCGGAGGAAGATCGTTTTCTACTGGAAGAAGGGGATTTTTCCGTTTCTGATGGAGAACTATCGAGAAAAAATCTCCCCTTTCTCGTTTAAAGTGTGATACAAATTAATCGGATGAAATATTCGATTGAATACATCCAACCAATAAGGAAGTTTACCTGTCGGGTATTTTGAAAGCCATTCTTAATCGTTTTTGAGTTGTGTGGTAATCGTTGAATTATTGGGAACTATATTCGAGAGGCATCAATCACATCGAATTATGGGGAGGAAGTTGAGACTGAAATTTTGAAACTTTTCACTCAATTAAACGAAAAATTAACACGAATCCACTTAAAAAAATCACCGGAACCAGAAAAACTAGAACTGAATATGAAAATACAAATTTTCGGAGAAGTTTCTATGCTGGAAAGATTACCAAACAATGGCTTCACTCTGTGGCACATTGTCGATCCTTCCGTATTGCCGTTATTTATGGGTGAATGACAAATACATCTACGACAAGTCTAAACTCCGACAAAAATCACCTATCTACTCAATGATGAGGCTCATACAAATTGTCGCAGTGGCACCTTTTCGTGGAGCAAATTGTCGTAGACCAGTTATTCACAACGTTTTCATGATAATTGGCTCCGTGACAGTGCTACCCCGACAAGTGGCACCGCATTGGCTTACGATAATACGTGAATTTACCTGATTACTGATTAACTGGGTGCTGCTTGTCGTGGTGGCACCTGTTACGGGGCCAATTATCAGTCAATTATCATCCTTTTCAATTTGGAAAGACGGGCGATTTCCCCCTTTAGAAATACTGAAGATAGATTCTCCGGGCCAAGTTTTACAGGGTCCTGGCCTTACGTGCAGTTATTCGTCTGGATAAATTAGTCTTGGTGAGGTAATTCCATGCAGTTTAACGCTGGTTTAATGTTATGCTTTGAACAGGCTTCAGCGTTTTGATTCGGGATTAACTTTTAATTTGCTCAGAATGTTTTCTAGAGTAAAATTTATCCCAATCTTTTCATCTAATCTTTTGCATTACCGTTCGGATGATGATGCGCAAAACCCCAATACGTTGATCGCATATAATGCATCGTGTAAACATCAGTCATGTTTTTGGCCACGTAAAACGGTGGCATTAAACTGAACGGTTGATCGCCTTCCTTGGACAAAAATGATTGAACACTCGACAGTTAGAATTCAAACAATCTGAACTGCTTAATTACTGATAATCACTCAAAAAATGAAAGCGGTTTCTTGAAATTCAACGTGTCCCAATTACAAACGGAATTCTAACGTTGGAATTTATCGAGTGTTATTGCAGGAGATTTTGTGCTTTTGTTGCGGAATGTTGAGACCACCAAAACGTGATTTGTCGAGGGATGGTTAGTTTTCATTTGACGATTTTTTACGTTGTTCTGTTCCTTTGATTTTATCGGATAAAAGTGCATCTGCACGTATTATGTACCACGTTTATTGTGAATTGAAATCTTTCAAGGCTCAGAACGACTTGCGGATTCGTTATGCAGTAGTGGTACTAATGAGTTGTCTGAGCGAAGTGACCAATGTTCAGGAAGTAGTGAGTCTGCGAAGAGGGTTTGCCCAGGAACATTGAGTCAAGTACTAACTATCGGTCAGTTATAGTTTTATGGCTAACTTTTTTCAAATTCATTCTTTCTGTTTAATGTAAAAATTATACAAGCTTTAGTGTCTGTTATGAACTGAAGCTTTTAAAGGCTGTGAACGAGTTGTGGATTCAATAAACAGTGATGATAGTGAGATGTCTGAGCGAGATGGGCAGTGCTCGAAAAGTAGTGAGATTATGGAGTGTTCAGGACAACGCACTCAATTGCTGCCAACCAGTAAGTTATTGTTTCTTGAGTTGCAACTTTTGAATTCCATTCTTTTTGTTTGAGGTAAAAGTTATTCACAGTGTTTATTTTAAACTGAAGCTTTTACAGGCCCTGAACGAACCGCTCTTTCGTTGTTCACCAAAGATGAGTTTTCTCCTGAGGGAGGTGAGCAATCGTCGAGAATCAGTGAGATTTTGAGTCAGTTCCCCACAACCGGTACGTTTTGGTTTGATGAGCTGCAAGTTTTTTATCTGAATTGTTTTGTTATTTCAATTGAAAAGTATCAGGCATGTTGCATACTGCAATTTGAGTAAATTGTTACCATTGCATGTTGTCAGGAAGAACGTAAAGCATATCGAAAAGTATGCTGTTGAATGCACTTCTATCTTAGATACTTGTTTCTTATGCTCATATGGATGTTTGATTAGACGATTATTTGTTTCAGATGTAGAGTTAATTGGTAACAAAATCATTGTTAATGGCTATATATATAATCGACAGAAGAAGGCGGCCCATGGTTGGCGATGGATTTGCGTGAAACGGCATGACAGTTGTAAGGGTGCGGCGATAATAGGGGACACGGTCAAAGAATCAATCCCGCACAACCATCCTCCTGATCCGGCTGACTGTGAGGTGGTGAGAATCCGATATGCGTTGAGACAAAGAGCCGCAACGTCAAAAGACGCAACTGGTGTTCTGTTGAACGATTTGCTGTACAACGTCAGTGATGAAGCAAGAAGAGCAATCGGAAACATCTCCTCTTTGAAGCGTTTCGTTCGTCGATGCCGTACCTCATGCCTGCCAGCACCAGTCAAAAGGTGATCATATCCCATTCGTGTGAAATATTATTTATTTTTGAAATATTGTCATGATACTCTTACCTGTTACCAGTGTATTGCATTACTAGTTTTCACTGATTGTGAGCGAATTACAATAAAATGAAATACGATGACCAAACCACTGGTAGTTTTCGCTCAGCCTGTCAGACAGAAACTGCGAAATGGTTTCAGTTTTATCGTGAACGTCAGTTTTCAGTTCGTATCTTAAATGAAACCTGCAACGTTCGTTTTCAGGACTATTGTAAAG
Source organism: Anisakis pegreffii (assembly GCA_035041965.1). Lineage (NCBI taxonomy): Eukaryota > Metazoa > Nematoda > Chromadorea > Rhabditida > Anisakidae > Anisakis > Anisakis pegreffii. The sequence continues at coordinate 169,670 of JAPYMA010000172.1, read as the reverse complement.
GAAGAAAGGCGAATCGGTACTAAATATATGAGGCGGAATGTCGCCGTTCAAGTGGACCTGACAGAAGAAGTGGACAAAGTTGATCGGGGGACGCAAACGCGGCCACGTTATGATCTTATGCCCACCAAAGTTATATACAAATTTGTTACAGATGAAGAAGCCGATGTGGATGAAATCGGTGAATATTTTTCCTTATAAATTAGCGATATTTGAGCATATCGGCAGGATTTTTCGGAATGGAATTCCGTTGCTGCACAGTCGAAATTGCATGATGAGAACCTGTGAAAGGAGAAAAATTAGCATTCAACTATAGAAGAACTCCTAGCTGATGAAAATAACAGTCTTTAAAATTTGTATTGAACATGAATTTGATTCAACGTTACCGAATTTGAGCCATGTGCAGCTTAAGTCGTTAGGATGATGAGCGTTATGATATCGAAACGAATTCAGTTTGAATGTCGTTTTGGGTTCCTGGCTGTTTTATTTTTCGATGCGTGGTGCCATCCGATGTTATCAGTTATAGTGAGTTAGTAGTTTTGTTTCTCTTGCGTTCATTTTATTATAATTATTTCTGGTTTCAGTTGTTACGTAGAAGTATTGGTTAAACGACGGTGTTGGCGTTGGGAGAAAGTCGAATGTGGAATACGTTTGAATTTCTTGCTATGAGCTTGGATTTGACCTGCATCGAATAAACTAGCAAATTACAAAAAGTGTTTGTATGCTGATTTAGCAGAAAGATAAATAGAAGGCTTTCGAAGTTTTATTTTTGAAACGAAACGATTCGTGTTCTCGGGAGGGAGTCCCTCGATATGGGAATGTAAATAAATTGGGCTAAATTATTGAGTTAACAGTGTGTTCGTGGTTATTATGGGCACATCACGGGATATTGTCTGCACTAAGTATTGTTACAATTGTTATTATAATTATGGCACCTGTTATATTATACATTCACGTTTTTTCTTATATTAATATTCGTCAAATTGTTATCAATGTGTTAATGAACCAATCGCGGGAATATTTATATGTCGTTGTTAGGTTGATTGCTGCGTGAGTTAAACTTGTTTTTGCAGCATATTTACCGTGGAAAATTCCGTGTTTTTTTCATTTTCTTGCAATCCACGTTTCACCTTAATTTTAACAAATGTTGCGTTTATAACTGTTTTATTCGTTACGTTTACTTTCGCTTCTGTCTTCGTTCTAAACCAGTGTTTCATTTTCATGGTTTTATTGCACTTTAGTGCACGCTATAGTAAGCTTATTGGTAAACTTCTAGCATGTATTTGTGTCCATGTATACATAAGTTATAGTGTGATATAAAGTATCCTTCAAATAACCTTGAAATGAAGTCGTGCTCAAGTAGATCTTTATGACCTTTTGCTAACGGATTCAGTTCCGATCAAAATTTTTGCGCTCGATTTTCAGTTGTCAACGTTGTTTGATTTGTTTCGAACATGGCGCAGTTTTCAGTGGTTGTTGTGTTCAGAAGGAGTCAAGAAGTGATATTCATCTCTTAGCATCACTTCATGAAAACACCTCAACATTTATTATATTATGGAAATTTTAGTTCCCGAAAGAAAGATTCTATGCAATTTGAAAATCAGATGTTGTGGAAGGAATCATTGAGAAAGTTTTTGAAAGAAATTTTTGATAGTAAGATTTTATGGAAATTTTTGATCCGGTAAGAAAGATTCCGTGCGATTTGAAAACCGCGCGTTATACGTACACACAATGGTTAACAACCAGTCGCATTGCTCAAAAAGCGAACTGAAACGAATTATAGCGAACAGACAGTCGGAAAGCAATCATCCAAGGTGTAAATGTTAAGGCTGCAATTATCCTAGATCGGCTTACCTGTGGGCTTTGGCTCACGCACATATGCAAATCTGAGCGCAGTGGAGCCCGGCACTATAGTAGTACCGATTTATCATTGTTTAAGCGTGGCAAATTCGTGATATCATTCGTGATAGTAGAACCAATTTATCATAGTAATAAGTGCCTTTAATTGAGTAATTGAAGATTACTGATGATATTCCTAGTTGTTTCGATAGGGTGCCTTGGGGCTTCGGAGGAGCCATCGTTAGCGAAAACTGCAAACGAGTGTTGTTTTTCACGGGTCTACGATAATTTCGTCCGCGACAGGGTGCCACTCGGACAATTTCCGCGTGCCTCATCATTGAGTAGCATGTGCCTTCCTCACCATTTCTGTCGGAGTTTAGACTTGTCGCGGACGACAAAGTCGGTCACCCGTTTTGAAAACATCATGGATAATCTTGCGGTTAAATGTGTCTGTGAAAGTGATTCGTGCTGCAAAGCAGCTGCCCGAAATTTCGATGAGCTTCACTCCCGTAGATTCAGCTTCATTGTTTGCTTGGATGGATACCACAATGAATCTGAGGCTACACCCCGTGATGAGCCTCAGTGGAAAGTATGGGTTAGATTTTGCTTGAGGCTGGTGAATAAGCCGACCACTTTTATTGAACACGTTAACTACGAGATTACCACCTTATGATATCTCTAACGTGATGAAAATGATTGCCGAATGTTGGCATCCATTAGAAAAAATAATATTAGGCAGAATATTCATTTCGAATTGTCGATGTATATCAGTTTATGTCATGTCATTCTTCACCTCAACGGATCCAACAATTTCTCTTATAAAGGAGAAGGGAAGTGGTTCTCTTTTCAGGCTGAGCGTGGATCGTTTGTGCGATTTTCGATTCGGTTAGAGATGGCGTTACAGGATCATCTCCAACCGAATCGAAAATTGCACAAAGTTGATGAAGGGTGAGCTTAAATTGTTATGAGATGAACATTTTTGTATATGCTGTATTCAGTGTTAGATGAAATCATTGCAGATTTACGGAATAAGCGAAAACCGCTGCCTTCACTAAATACTGCTGATGGATTGAACGGTACCTGCGTGGCTACGGATGTATCAGCAAAAAGGTATGTCGGCCGTGTGACTTTAATGTTACTTTATTTTTTATTGGTTCTCTGAAAGCAATTGCACATGTTGCGTGTCGTATTTACTGCAAACTACGTTCATTTCGCGGAGAGCTGACGTAATTTTGAGAATGTTTTGAAGAGTAAATTGGTCACTATCGTTCCCAGCCTTATGTACAGGCATTGGTTTCATATTATTTTAGATATGGAGTTCATAGACGGGAAAATGATATACAGTGGATATATTTACCTTCATCAAAGTAAAATTTGTGAAGGTGAGAAATGGGTATGCGTGAAACGGCGGCAGGGTTGTAGGGGTGCGACTGTGGTTCAGGAAACAGCGAGGGAAGTCAACCAACACAATCATCCTCCAGTACCGTGCGATATTGAGGTGTTGAGATGTCGAAATGAATTGAAACGGAGAGCATTGACATCGAATGATCCACCTGCACGCATTTTGGCTGATGTGTTGAATCATATCAGTTATGAGGCGAAAGTAAAAATGGGCAATATTTCAAGTTTGAAACGCTTTATTCAAAGAAGTCGTAGCTCACGCTTGCAGCCTGTACCCTCGAGCGTTAAACAATCGCTACAGGGTCAGTTGACGAAGGGTGAGTTTGAATTGTTATGAGATGAACGTTTTTGTATATGCCGCATTCAGTGTCAGATGAAAAGTTTGCAGATTTACGGAATAAACGAGAACCGCTGCGTGTTCACTATCATTCTCAGCATTATGTACAGGCATTGGTTTCTTTTTTTTTTCAGGTATGGAGTTCATAGATGGGAAAATGATATACAATGGATATATTTACAATCGTCAGGGGAAAATGTGTGAGCGTAATAGGTGGATATGCGTGAGGCGGTGGCAGGGATGTAGGGGTACAGCTATGGTTTATGAAACAGCGAGGGAAATCATCCAACACAATCATCCTCCAGAACCGTGCGATATTGAGGTGTTGAGATGTCGAAGTGAATTGAAACGGAGAGCATCGACATCGAGTGAACCACCTGCACCCATTTTGGCTGATGTGTTGAATCATATCAGCGATGAAGCGAAAGTAAAAATGGGCAATATTTCAAGTTTGAAACGCTTTATTCAAAGAAGTCGTAGCTCACGCTTGCAGCCTGTACCCTCGAGCGTTAAACAATCGCTACAGGGTCAGTTGACGAAGGGTGAGTTTGAATTGTTATGAGATGAACGTTTTTGTATCTCCTGTATTCAGTGTTAGATGAAATATTTGCAGATGTACGGAATAAACGAGAATTGTTGCGTCCACTAAATACTGCCGATGGATTGAACGGTACCTGCGTGACTACGGATGTGTGTCAGCGTAAAGGTATGTCGGCCGTGTGACTTTAATGTTACTTTATTTTTTATTGGTTCTCTGAAAGCAATTGCACATGTTGCGTGTCGTATTTACTGCAAACTACGTTCATTTTGCTGAGAGCTGAAGTAATTTTGAGAATATTTTGAAGACTAAATTGGTCACTGTCATTCTCAGCATTATGTACAGGCATTGGTTTCATTTTTTTCAGATATGGAGTTCACAGACGGGAAAATGATATACAATGGATATATTTACAATCGTCAGAGAAAAGTGACTGAGCCTAATAGATGGGTATGCGTAAAGCGGTGGCGGGGATGTAAGGGTGCGGCTGTGGTTGAAGAAACAGCGAGGGAAGTCATCCAACACAATCATCCTCCAGAACCGTGCGATATTGAGGTGTTGAGATGTCGAAGTGAATTGAAACGGAGAGCATCGACATCGAATGAACCAACTGCACTCATTTTGGCTGATGTGTTGAATCATATCAGCGATGAAGCGAAAGTAAAAATGGGCAATGAATCAAGTTTGAAACGCTTTATTCAAAGGAGTCGTAGGCCCTACCTGCTAGCACCAGTCAAAAGGTGATCATATTCCATTGATATGAAATGTTTCCTCATTTCTGAAATATTACCACGACATTGTTACCTGTTATCACTGTTTTGCATTGCTGATGTTCATTGAGCGAATTACAATAACATGAAGTAGAATAACCAAGCCACTGATAATTTCCGTCAGCCTGAAACTGGAAAATGGTTTCAGTTTTATCATGAACGTCAATTTTCAGTTCGTGCCTTAAATACCACCTGCAACTTTCGTTTTCAGAACTATTGTAAAGGAAGAAAGGCGAATCCCTGCTAATTATATAAGGCGGAGTATCGCCGTTCAAGTGGATTTGACTGAGGAAGTGGGAAAAGTCGATCAGATGACGCAAACGCGACCACGTTATGATCCTGTGACCACTAAAGTTGTATACAAATTCGTTACGGATGAAGAAGCCGAAATGGATGAAATCGATGAATGCTTTCCCTTATTAAAACAGTGATATTTGAGCATATCGACAGGATGTTTCGGAATGGAATTCCGTTGCTGCATAATCGAATTTGCATGATGAGAAGCTGTGAAAGAAGAAAAATCAGGATTCAGCTATAGAAGAAATCGTAGCTGGTGAAAACAACTGTCTTTGAAATTTGTATTGAACATGAATTTGATTCAACGTTACCGAATCTGAGCCATGTGCAAGTTTAGTTGCTAGGAAAGTGAGCGTCATGATATCGAAACGAATTCAATCTCTTTGAATATCATCCTGGCTTTTTTGGCTGGTTGAGTTCTCATTGCGTACCATACGGTTTTATGGATTTCAATGAGTGAGTAGTTCTGTTTCATTTGCATTCATTCTGTTATAATTATTTCTGGTTTCATTTGTTACGTAGAATTACTGGTAAAACGACGGTGTTGGCGTTGGAAGAAAGTCGAATGCAGAATACGTTTGAATTTCTTACTAGAAACTTGAATTTGACCTGCATCGAATAAAGGAGCAAATTATAACAAGTGTTTGTATGCTGATTTAGCAGAAAGAAAAATAAAAGGCTCTTGAAGTTTTATTTTTGAAACGAAACGATTCGGGTTCTTGGAAGGGAGTCCCTCGATATGGGAATGTAAATAATTTGGGCTAAATTATTGAGTTGTTAACAGTGTGTTCGTGGTTATTATGGGCATATCACGGGATATTGTCAGCACTAAGTATTGTTACAATTGTTATTATAATTATGGCACCTGTTATATTATACATTCACGTTTTTTCTTATATTAATATTCGTCAAATTGTTATCAATGTGTGGATGAACCAATCGCGAGAATATTTATATGTCGTTGTTAGGTTAATTGCTGCGTGAGTTGAATTTGATTTTCCTACATTTGCCTTGAAAATTTCCTCTTTTATTTCATTTTCTTGCAATCCACGTTTCACCTTAATGTCAACAAATGTTGCGTTTATAACCATTTTATTCTTATGTTTACTTTTGCTTCTGTCTTCGTTCTAAATCACTGTTTCATTCTTATGATTTTATTGTACATTAGTGAGTGCTTAATGGTAAACTGTTAAAACGTATTTATGCTTATGTATATATATCTTATAATGTGGTACACTTACGGAAAAGATGATATAAATCATCTTTCAAATAACCTTTGAAAAAAGCCGTGCTTAACTAAATTTTTGATATCTTTTGCAAGCGGCTCGCGATTAACTGTTGGAGATGGCTCATCAGTACATTAGTGTTTTATGGATGAAATAGATTATTGTAGTGTTGTGCGTAGAGAAAAAAATGTAGGGGAGGGGGGAATCAGGGACGGGGACAGTCCCCGAAACTGGTCGGGACGGGGAGTTTCTGGGAGAAAACTCAATTTTAGCCCCGTCCCCGACTCCCTGAAAATGTAACTTTGGAATTAGAGTCAGCAGGACCTTGAAAACATGGTTTCTTGATGGAAAAGCATTGAAATAAGTAATCTTCACGCTAGGAAAGCGATAATTACGAAGGCACAATGCTATTCTATTTACAGTATTTTATTCAAATATTAATAAAGAAAAGAATGATTAAAAAACAATAAAATACGGAAATATTTTCTCAGAAATCCGAAAATACTTCCACACGACGCTACCCCTGACCACACCTTCCCCTTTTTGCTCAGCAGCACACCTTTCATAATCTTGGAAAGGAATTAACACACGGATTCATCGTTCGTCAATGCGTTCGTATAATTAATACGTTCGTACAATTAATAGGCATGCGTGACAACACCCAACACGTTCGATAATAGCTAACACGTTCTAAAGTAAAGGAGAAAACGGAAAAAATCTGGTGTGAAAACAGATGAAAACATAGAAAAATTCGTTGCAGCGCCGCTCAATACGTTGACAATCACGTAATGTCATCAGCTGAGACAGGATGGTAGTGGGGCTTTAAAGGCAAACATGCGAGCAGTGCTTGAATATTCAACTTTGAATCGCTCGTAAGGGTGCGGTAGATTAGAATTTAATTTTTCTCCGTGGAATTTCGGGGAGACTCGCCAAAATTTCGGTGATTCTCCCCGAAATTTTGAGGAGCCTCCCCGAAGTTCCGGGGAGCGCCGACAATTCTGGAGGAGTCGGGGACAGGGAGAGTCGGGGACGGGGACAGTCCCCGAAAATGGCCGCGGCTCCGAAATGGTCGGGGACGGGGACGGAGATTCGGAGGCGGGGATTCCGAATTCGGGAACTCCCGGCACAACACTAGATTATTCGAATCAAATTGATTAGTTGTTTGGTACGATTTCGTTTATTTTGTGTTGATATATTCAGCTGAAGCGATTGAATGAGATCGGTGATAGGGCCAGCCTAGCAATGATCACCAAAACTCAAAAGTTCGACCTTATTTAATCCGAGAGCAAGGTAATCCATAGACCAAAACCTGGACTGAGGCTAATACATGGCTTCAGCCTTGCGTTCACAGTTACGCTCAGGCTCCGGACATCTTCCCATTCAGTAATATCTATCCAACACTGTTTCAACCGGATTTTCGGTTCTCTTGAAGGGAGCCACTGATAGAAGGTGTTTATGATAAACTTTTTTATAAGTATTTCTTGTTTCAATTGTTTTGTGATGTTTGGAAAACAGTGTTTCAATTATTTTGTGAAGTATTGAAGTTTGGAAAAAAGGTGTTGGTTTAGCAAGAAAAATGAAGGTGAAGGCGAAGGTGAAGGTGAAATCAGAATTTGATGTTAACAAGGACCGAAAAAAGAAGAGATGACTATAGTGAGTTTGCTGGTGTACTGATTCAGATGAGTTAAAGAAGGCGAGTTTTGAGGATCAGATTCCGAAGAAGGGATCCCTGGAAACGTTACTGGAGAATCTTTAGGACTGAACTGAACTGAACTGAAAACCCGATGTGCTTCAATTGGATAATGTAATTGTTTTCAGCGTGATACTGTTTGCTATCTGTATAATATAAGTTATTGTAATTGTTGTCGGTAATTATTGAAATAATCGTTTATTGACTGATAGTATCAAGAGTGTTTGATCTCAGTATATTGATAATTGACAGGAATTGGTGATTCGGGTGAATAATGAGCATAATATCAGAGCATTGGTTTGTCGGTTATTCAACACGATAACTCCATCTTCCAAATTTGATTGATGATGAAATGTGTGCATTAGGAGTTGTTTCTTATTGTCTCAGAAATGATTGATTATATTGTAGATTGTTTTGAGTAAATCTTGTTTTCAACAGATTTTGATATATTATGAATAAGTTTTGATCACATGGACTGTTCGTGGCGATATTGACGTCAAATTTTAATGATGTAGTCAGTTCTGATGATGTGCTACTCTTTTTTTATATGAATTTATTTAATTTTTATCCAATTGAACTTTGCCGTGTTTTTAATACAAATAAATTTCGTTACATACTATTAAACTCAGGTAATTTGCATCAAAGATGTGGATACACTAGAGCATGCGAATCACATATGTAACAATTAAACTTCCTCTCAATTTCCAACTGCACCCTTCAAATTATTCTTCGTTTCTTCGACATTCTCACCAGTGAATATGATCGTTGTTTGTCACTTCATGATTCATTCACAGAATACGTTCTACATCGGAAAGAAATTCACTGAACTGAGTCGAATTGAATTGTATCATATTGAATGCGCCATAAGAACAAAAAACTGCAACGTTTTCAGTCAGTCAATCTCCGCGATGAATATCTCGAAAATCAGTCTTTACAGCAAAAAATCACGTACACATATAGATTTTCATCGGAATTCTTCACATTCTTGTGAGTTCATATAGTTGTTTTATTATGCATTGATGAGGAAATATTTCTATCATAATATTGCAAATCATTCTTCAAGGAATAATAATATGTTCAACTCAAAATTATATGTAACATTTTATACATAATGTGAGATTGGCTGTTTGTTCACACACAGAGAAGATGGATTTCGACCACAAAGATATGAAATTTATTTGATGCTGAATTGAGATGTTAAGCGAAGCCGGATAAAGCAAACGTTAATTTTGCATAGTAATGAGATCGTTATCTGCGAACGAACTAACCGATGTGTATGTCGATGTTTACATATATGCGTGTAATTCACATAAAATTTGTGAAATGTCCGTTATACTTATAATATGGTAGCAATGAGATTGTGAAATGCTCTGACGATGAATCCATTTAGCATTATTAAGTTATTGTGTTTATACGCATCCATTTGTCCAGCAGTGCATCAAATCTTTAATATTTCCTTCAATTCAATCAGCCAATTTCATTTCTCAACGGATTTCTTTAATGCCCAATCTCATCATCTCTCCCCATTTCATGCATTAGCATCTGCATCAATTGCAACAGTAACAACGTTATCATATTCTCATCATAATGAACAATTTCCTATCTCTAAACACTCCCACTAATCGAACTTATTGTTCATGAATCATGATTTTGTATGAGTATCTAAAGCGAATTTGTTGCTCGTCTAGTAGCAAATTGTTAATATTGCATTAGCTGATGAATCATTCAGTTTTGGTGGTTATCGCAAAGCGTAGTCTTAATTGAGGCTCAATTATCGCTGGCGAGGGGATGAATCTACTCATTGTTGAATTTCTTTTAGCATATTTCGTCAGATAGTGTGTATCGCTTCATCAGATATTCAGCATGTTATAATTGAGATTTTATCATTATTACTATTTTTATTACTATTATTATTGTTGTTATCTGTATTTTATCATGAATTGACTCGCTCGACTGATAGTTATGTCTTGCGGAAACCAACATTAAAATGAAGCATTATGGGATAAAATCTGATAGTCTGATAATTACTATGGCCATCGTTCACGTAATAATGAAAATAATAATTTGTGAGCTTTTTTTGTAGCGTGAAACTGCGTTTTTCTCTGTTCGATTTACGTCTGTTTTAAGAAATAACATCTGCACTCTCACGTCAGTTAGCGACAAATGAACAAAGTGAAAATTCCGTTGAATATTTCATTGCAATATCAGAACTACAGATCCTATAAGCTTACTTATTTACTCAGCTGTTATTGTACGTTTCGTACATAAGCCTCTTCAAGCCATCACTCCATTTATCACTATTATCACAGTTCACTGCTCTTCTCATCCATGTTTGGCCGGCTATTTTGCAAATATTGTCTCGCCATCTCATTTTCCATTGACCCCGACTTCTTTTTCCGATTTAGGCCTACAAGCTTATCCAGAACACATATCAAGGCTCCAACTCGAGTGTACAATGTCCTCTCGTGATAGAGAGGAGGTATTGACGTGTTATAGTATCTGCCTTTCATGATACTGGGAATCGAAAGTATTTGAAAGTGCTTTTTTATTGTTCACATTTGTTCATATTATCTTTAGATGTTTATTTCAGTGTTTTGTTCTGAAATGATCTCTTATCAGTTCCGGAAGATTACTTTCGATGTTTTCATGAAGATTAATAATAATAACAATATTAATAACCATAACAGCCTAAAATTTGCTGAATGAGTAATAAGCAAAAGCAAAGATGAACAATAGTAACTATCGCTCCTTAGCGAAAATTACCAAAATAGCGAAATATTTATTTGGCTAGTAGCGGAGTAGCTGTTCCGCTATTTCACTATGTTTCGCTAACAATAAGCTATTGCCCATCTCTGAGTAAAGGTATTTGCATGTTATCAGTCCATTTAACTTCTGTACATGGTTTTTCGATCATTTATTTGTGACGAAGCATCGTTGATGATGTGTTCAACTTATGTACTAGTATTGAACTTCATTCATGCATTCATGTTCATTTACCCATAGCATGCCGGTATTCATATCATTTGTTTGTTATAGTATTGAAAAGACGATGAAAACACGAAGATATCAACGAATCACTGAAGCGTTGCACTGTTCCTGTACAATAATGATGTGCATGAGTCTATTTGCAGTGCCGAAATATTTCCTTGTTCACGACGTTCCGCATCAATTTTTTCATGTTGTTATGCTTATTTTTATAGTGTACGGCTGCTTGAGACAGACTGCATGATCTTCTGTACCAATGTTATGCGCGCACGACATGTAATTCTTCCTTTTGTACGTGCTATTATTAGTAGTTTGAAGCATTCATGCATACATGCATCACTTCTCCGCATCATTGTCTGCATGAATTGTAAATTACAATACGCATACATTATACAATATTATCATTCACAATGTCAGTGTTATTATTGTTATTATTTCTATTATTATTGTTGTTGTTATCGTGATAATTATTATGTGACGAAGAAATGTGCGTTGGGAATTTGCCGTCAGTACGTATGAAGTGAAAAAAGGAACAGAAATGAGATATTTCATGTCAATGATATTATGAATCGATGAGCGTTATGAACGTATATATGTACAGCGTTATGATGCTTGTAATGTGGAACAAAATAAATAGATTTATAATTCATATGTACAGATGGCCATATCACAGTTGCATGATAAGAATGTGTATTTCTAACATTTATTATTGCATTGCTCGTCTTTTATATTGCTCATCATCCTTCGTTTTCGCCTGACTGCTTCCCTTCTTTAAATCCATACATCCTCACAGATCCTATGAGAAAATCGACTCACTCTCTGAAATGTTTTGGGAATAAAATCAACGAAATATCCTTAGAATTTTTCATTTTCATGATGAAATGTTGTTCTATTCCGCTTCCAACTAACACAATTTTCCCATTTTTTGATAACGATTTTCATCCTCATCAATATGAAATGTGCGAAATTTTTCAATATTCATAAAGTTTTTCGCTTTTTCTCGTTAAATTTTTTCGAAATGTTTCATTTCTCGTCGGTCGGAAGTTTTTGGAAATTCTCGTTTTGTGCTCATGATTCAGCGAATTTGTGAGTAAAATGTTCTCAAGTGAGCAACTTCTAATAGGGAACGATGTGTAAATGGACGGAAAACAGGTTTGAACGAAGAAAAATAATTAGAGAATGTTTATGATTAAGTGTGTTCGTTAGTAGATGAATAATAGATGAATTCTGAATTGTTTTGATTGCTGAAAACGACGATGTGAATGTTCATCATCGTAGTTTCATTTGAAATTGCTGTCATTACTCATTCTACTGCTTATCTAAAGTATTAATTCAATTCATTTCTCATTCAAATAAACACCGATAACATTGTTGGGTTATAAAATGAAACGGAAATCGAATTGAAACATCTGACCAATTGCACCTTTGTTTTTATTAAAAGTTTATCGATGTTTGTTTGTCATAAAAGTTGTTATTATTATTGTACCACTATCAAGTTACCGTTATAAATATTGAACTCATTACTGCGCTATCAGTTTCATTATCAGCTCTCGATTATCACTTATTATATCGCTGTCGTTATGAGTGTGATCATTAGAATCCTAATAATCATTACATTACTGTTATAACAATTATTACTTCGTATCATCGAACGTATTGATAATTCAATTGTATCAGTACATTCGATGATTCGAAGTAATGCTCATAATCGGCAGTGAGCTGGTATGGTTGTTATTGATAAACGATTGCGTCCATTCTCCTAATTCATTCATCTTATGAATGTCATAATAATCATATCAATAACATATTGATACAGATGTAATAATGATATTAAGATTAACAATAAGATAGCAGTAATGTAATGGTTATTAATGAGATAATGAATTCTGTTTTGAAAATCACAGCAAAGTGAATGAGAGGATGAATAAAGAGTGTTTTGTCTTAAGATATTAAGTGTACATCAAACTCATGGGTGTGTGTATAAATTGATAATGAAATGTTACACTCTTCAGACACGATCTTTATTAACGCATTCCAAGCAAGCACCTTACTACATTCATCAAATTGATTTTAACATCTTCGTCATCGCCTCTCAATCACATCTATATTATCGTCAGTGCAATTGCTAAACACGATGCGTCTTCTGTTAATACCATCGTTATTATTGTTTTGTCATTATCATTGCTATAGCGGTCGTTATCATTCTTGTTATTATTGGTATTATCATATGTTCTTATTTAGCATCACTTGATGCGCTAAAATTTAGTTATACTGCATAAATATGCATGATATTCATGGTGCAGTTATTATTATTAAATGACTGTTCATATGATTAACAACATTAGCAATTAATGTGATTAATGTTATGAGTACGGCAACAATACTCTGTGTGCACGAGAGTATGGTTGCGGTAATCATATTAATGACTTTCATGGTGATTATTTCTAGATAATTATGTCATTATTATGATATTATAATTAAGTGCCAAAAAGTATGATAGCTGTTCTGTCTGAAGTCATTGCTGAGCTGTTGAGCCAGATTCCTTGAATTCGCTATCAGTTATAACATAATTGTTTATGTAACCAAATAGATTGAGAAAGTCCACGTATTCGAAGCGAACTGAAGATATACAGAGGCATTATTAATGCGGCAAGTAAGACACCACTGAGGCTTTTCCAGTAGGACCAGTAAGTTTATTCATTGGTTGAGTTTCAATTATGTTCGAACTTGACTTGACTGAAACCTGCCCAAGTATCATCTTAGGTCTAGACTGAGGTTTTAGGCAGATTATCAGTTCGTAAAGTTAGAATGAACAGCAATGACGTGTAGAAACGTCGTCATCATGAAACCGGTGCTATTCATGCTGACTATAAATGCACTCTTGAGTACTAAGGCTAATTAAATACTCTTATCAATTATTCACTTAAACTCCAAAAAACAATGACATAATGAATTGCGGTTCCCATGGGTAATAGTAGGCTTGAGATATGACTAATGACTGGTTTGGAATAATGCATCTGCAGGATATGGATAATTATCTTTCAATCAACGTCATATTGCTCTCAATTCCCCATACGAACGCCTTCCATTCAAAATGGCGATTTCATGTTCAATAGATTTTCAAAAGATATTTTGTTCACAAATATCATCAGACTCATTCGGAAGCATCCGAAATGGCTTCAGAATCTTGCGAAACTTCCAATTTGTTTTGAAGAAATGCTATTTCAGTGGGAAATTTTCAGAATCAAAAAGAGCAATACCTGTTTCATGTATTCGATGTGGAAATTCAAGATTTATCTGATAGTGAGATGGTTAATGTCTGTGAATGCGGAAAATTTGTTCATTTTTTACTTTTTCTTGATTGAATAGCCCATTATATGGTCGTTCTGTAATGAATGTCAACTTGAGCGTTCATCGATAACTCATTCGATTTGAATTGCGTAGTTAACTTTAAGAGGTAATTGAATCATTTAAGATTTATTCTCGAATTTTGTTTTGCTAACGATGTTTTCGTAACAGAAATTTGTGTTTATTGTTTCAGAGACATTCGCATTTTTGTTATATATTTTAAAGTTTGAGCATTATTCATGCTTCGAATGCTTTCGTTTCTTTTCTTTACTTCATCAACAACATAACATGCAAAATCATCCGAGTGAACTGATTTGTTATATATATTTCAAAATTCTTCACTTTTCCCAACATGCACACTAATGAATGCTGCTTGGTTCCAGTTCGTCAATTTGTCCGTCTTGTTTCATTCATTACGATTTGTTTTCAAGAGTTTACTTCAATATTTCAATCTTTACGCTTTATAATCCAAAAACAAAATCGCAATCGTATCTTCACTCCGCCTGATGCCTTAATTCGATTAACTGTTCACTGAGATGGTTAATCGTATCGAATGTATACTAATTCGGACAAATCTCGGATAAGACACAAACATCCGATGAAAATATCAGCTTCAAAATGAAGCCGAATACTGAATTTCGCAGCAAATCAAACTGATCCATCCATCCATTCAGCTTCAAACTTGGATAATATTGAGCAAGATTTATGCACTCATAAAGAGTGATTTTTGGCTGACTTTCATGCAGAAGTAAATGGATTTAAAGTGATTTAAAGTGACAATAGTCCAGGGATCAGAACTTGGGACTATAGTGAAAGAGTAAAAATGAGACTATTACCAGATATCCGTATCAATTGGCAGTAGTTTGAGAGAGTAATTTATGTGATTCGATTGCTTCCTTTATAAAATGTTGTTGCGTCTTCATTCATTTGTTTATTTATCACTTCCTTCATTCATTCGATTTCGGCTTCTTCTCTTCTATTCGACTTCTGTTTAAATTTGTCATTTTCGTTGATATTTCGTGAATGAATGAATGAACAAAATTGTATTATAATAATGGTAGTAAATCGATATTTGTGCAGATAAATAGCAGCACAGTTATGTGTGTTTGTTATGTGTGCACGCAGTTAGTTCTTTATGCTGCTCTTCCTTCCTTCATCTTATATTCTGTTCGCTACGTTCAGCAGCATTCATCCAACCGCCGACCGACAGATTTCACTTCATTCACTCAGTTGAGTTGTATGTGGCATCATTGCCGCCGCCGCTGTCTTTCTAACATTTTGTACATTATATTGAAAAATATATGTACATGTTTTATTATATTTAATATGATGTATATATTTAAGTGTATAAATATATGCATATGTTACTAAAGCATTGCTAATGCAAAGAACGTCAGTCAGCCCTATTATCTACAGCAAGCGATCTTCATTCAACAATCCAACGTCTTGTACGTACGTATTCTCGGTCTTCTTCGATAGTTTAAGTAGACTCTGCATTGGTTCTATGATAATACTATTTATGTACTCTTATTCACGTTTCTATTCAAATTTTTGTTATTGTTCTGTTGTGTTCTTTTGTGTTTTCAGTGTTTGCACTTCTGAATAGTTACTTTCTTATAAACTGTTACTGCTTACAGTTTAACTTGTGCAGTTTACAGTTTAACTTTTGTTACAGTTTGATTCAGTTTAATTTTGCCACAGTTACGTTGTTAAGATTATATTCATTGTCAGAACTTTCAGATTATATTCAGAATTTTATTATATTCAAAATTTTGTTCAGAAGATTATATTCAGAATTATATTCAGTTAAGATTACATTCAGAACACTGAAATTTTTGCAATATAATGTTCTGAATTGTCTGAATTTTTTTTTCAGAGCACTAATCGTGAAATAGAAAAAATTCAAAAAATTCAGAACATTATATTCAGAGCATAGAACACTGTTAAGATTGTTAATTTTTGTTGTATTTTGTATCCTTCATTTTGTATCTCTGAAGGACCAGCGCTATGTATTTTATGTGAAGCAATACCAATTATCTCTCTGCAAATCTGAAATCTGCAAATTAATTCGGCTTCTCCGCATATTCCCATAGCACTGCACAATGCATTCTCACAGCCGTCTTAATTCGTGTTTTTTTCGCAAAGTTTTGATCGATTTCTTGGTTGTGCGATGTTTAAGAGTGTTCTGCAGCAAATTTTTGAAAGCGAATAATTTGAACGATGGAATATGAATCTTTCAGATTCTATAACTCGCTTGAGATAATTTCATCCAATTGAAAGTTGTTTCGTAAATGTTTATTCAATGAACTATTTGTATTCTTAATTTTTGCTTGAATATTTGCGCAAATTCATAGGTAATATTCGTAAGCGTTCGTTTTCATAATTTAATTTATGAATTTTGAATCGTTGTTTTAATTTTGTTTCATTGTTGATCACCGCAAGGAGACCCGTCATTATTTGTTTATAAATCACATACATTCGCAAATTCTCTCAAAAATTCCTCACGTTGACTATTATTCTTATCTCCTTATTTTTATTACTCAATTCCATTTTATTATTCAACTTCGTTTCATTAATAACTCAGTTGCATCAAGCTGTTTCCATTTAGAAATTATGTCATCTAGCATAAATTATTAAAATGTGATTAAATTTTTCATAAATTATTAAATTTTAAAATTATGTTACCTAGCATAATTGATTGCATTTTTGAAAGTATTTCACTCATTCAATTTTCCCGAAACCTTCGTCGTTAAGTTCAGATTTATGGGTTTGTGGGTGATCACTTGCGAAGCGCACATTCCAGTAATTCCCTTGCTGCACCGTGATTGATAGCCTCGATTAATTGAGTGTGCTGGAGTCGACTAACATTTGTTTACTCAGACACAATATTAAGGTGTAACTAGCTGTTGAGCATCGAATTATTTGTGTTTTAAACATTTCATTGCCCTTACGAACGAAATGTTTTGATAGCAATCATTATGAATTTAAAGTCGAATCTTCGCATAGTTAAATCAGATCTTGAAATCAAATTTTCCTTTCTTCTTTAAACTTTAAATTTTTATCTTTTTCTTTAGCACTTTAAAGTTTTTGACAAAAGGAAAGTAAAATTTTCCTTTTATTAAATTCTTTAAAGTGCTAAAGTCAAACGAATCTTCTAACATATTTGCAGCATCCAACGATTATTATGAATGAAGTATATACCATAATTAGATGTTTGCCTTGATTAAGTAACTTCTTCAATAAATTTTCAGATTTTAGAGTCCAAAATGCGTTTAGGGTCCAAAATTGTTCGATATTCGTTTTGTGTACTGCTTCTTACAGACAACTCATTCTTCATCTTACAATCTAAACACTTTCTTTTATATATCGACGATGTGTTTTGCATCTAAGCTAAATGCTGATTTATTACACAAATTATAGACGAATACCTTAGCAAGTCCAACTTTACAATTCTTTTTATTACTGCTTACTACCACCACCGCTGCTAAAGTATAATATGATTACGATGATAAATTATCTTATTGTCTAGATTTAGTTTATCCTATGATCTGCCTTATCTGCCTAATCACAAATACCATTGTGCATCTTTATAATGTATCATTTCCGATCGGGATGTGTATACAACAAGTGTAATTCACAGTCTGAATTATTGTTCCTTATTTATTGGATGCTATTGTTCGATAGCTGATCTGTTATCATCTGCAGTCGGAGTTGTTTACAGGATTGTAAAGTTATTGAACGTTATCGCGCAAAACTTTTAAGATTAGCTTTAACCTTCAGCTGACTTGTATTCTCGATAAATTTTGCTTTTGGAATTCGCAAACTCAACTTTAAGCCTCCCCTATAGTAGTGTTGGTAATGACTTAAAGAGTGGAGTAATTTACTGGATTTAATAGGTTCCAATTATCATCTGATATGTTACGCGTCAAGTACCACAACTGATATCTAACGCGTGTAATGATCCAAGGCTAAAAGATCAAACAATTGATGATTAAATAACTCGCAAACAGCTGATTATAACGCAGTGTTTTCGATTTGATTTGATTTCCACTTGAATATTATCGTTCAGATTTGTAAAATCAAATGAGAATTTTGTCCGCAGTAACATTTATCTAACAATGAATAAGGATGCATGTAATGCTCATTAAAGGTTCAGTGAAAATTATGTTAATTTTGATACATTGAAATGCAGTTGTGTTTTCTATATTTTGGTAATTACGATGCGCGACATTTAATATTCACAAAAGTATTTTATGAAATGTTTGTAATAATGATAGCCACACCAATAATTTCTGCCTTCCATAACAACTATTGGAAAACGATTGATAATTCTATATCATAGCACAACAAAGATCCTGCTGATGTTTTGTTATTGTTGATAATTTTGTAATTTGTTTACTGGAAAGGAAGGAAATTTTTGAAAATCACCCATCTGTGTCATCATCGGATATTGTTTCGAGTCTTTATGACGCCTCTTATTCATTGCCTGTTTTTTATTGATTCATTTAACTGCTGCTGAATCGGAAATTATTCATTCCCGTATCCATTTTTATTTTTTCCAATGCATCAATGTGAACGTCAAGACGTTGCATTTCGTTTCGATTAAGCGATGCTTTCAAATGCCTTTTTTGTTTTGGTGTTATTCCATTTGATAGATGAGTGGATTTGAAATGCCAATAAAGCGGAAAAAATTTAAAGTCAGATATGGCATGCAGATAGCAAAATATGAATTAGATAGTAGAAGTGGGATGTGCGAAAACATTAGCCATTCATCCATATCCGTTCGTCAGTTCGTGCATCCCCTTCCCTCCGTCTCCGTCATTGACGACAATGAAACGCAATCAGTCAAACAAACTTTTGTATGCATTTCGTATTACTAATCGCAACATATCAACAAAAAAAAACGAACCGAACCGTATGGCAACACCATTGATGAAGATGACAAATAGCTGTGACACGATTAAATTTTTGATAGTTTTATTTATTTATTTTCTTTATTGTTTACTTTTGAACGAAATAACGAAATAACTTTAGAATCAGTGTGATTCAATAGTGAATTTGAGTATGAAATTCAAAAAAATTGTTATAGTTTGTTTGTGCAGTGATAACGAATGTTTGTAGATTTACTGGATGAGTCATAATTTTTGATAAGTACACACAACATGAATATTTATTGTTGTGTTTGTGTTCGCATGCATGTAGAGATATGTATTACAATTCGTAGAACAAATATCATCAAATAAGCATGACATGTCATCAATGGTAGTGTTATACTTGATTGTACAATTATGTTGGATAGTATTTTACTAGATGCATTTGGGAGTTTTTTCTGGTGATTTGTGTGAAATAAGCTTGATAGTAAAACTCCACGTTGGTAGTGCTTTGATTATAGTATTTTCCCAACATATCGATTAAAGTGTTTGTTCGGCAGTTATCGAAGGGAATTGTGTCGGCTTATATATATCTCATGTGATTTGTTTGCATAGGTTTCTCTTTTGAATCACTGCCTTGCTATAATCCAACCGGTTTTTATTCCATGATTTCAAAGCAGGGATAAGTCGATTCCAGTAATCATTTGCTCACTTAAAATTGTTTTCGTTCAGTTTCTTCCTCGAAAAATGTAATTTCTTTCGTCTTTGAATATACCATCAACCTCCTAGACCAGCGGTCCTCATATTCGGGTGCGCCAATACCCCTTCGATGGTCTGGCAGACCGTCATTACCCCTCCCCCCTCATCACGCTACAATAATTTATTGTTTCTACGCATAAAGTCAGAATTAATTTCCGGAACTCCTTAATTATCTCCCTTGAGATCTCCAAATTACTAAAACTGGATAATTTCCTGTCCTATTGGAACCCTTGTCCTAGACTGTAAGTATCTTTAGTTAAGGTTTTGGTGTGCTCTGAAAATTGTTATTCTATGCTTTTATACCAAGAACATTCCGGTGTTCAGTAATCTGTTGATATCGAATCACTTTTAATCGCATTCTTTTTCGGATATTTTTCATTTATCCCTCCTAACACATCACATATCTTCATCTATCGGCAACAACGTTCAAACTGTGAATTCCATTGATGCTTATCAATATTCAATGATAGATTGATTGCAAACTGTCAGTTTTTAATGCGCTATCGATTTCAGATTTGTACAAAAGTTTTTTTACGGTATTAATTTCAGTGAAAATCAAAAAAAAGTTTGCGAAACGAAGAACAATTTTTCAAATACAATTAATGCAAAGAGATTAGTGAAGAGATTTCCCGCTGTTGTTTAATTCGTTGATTGATGAGTGATTTTAAATGCGTTTTTTGGCGTCGTGTTCATGTGGTTTTTCCTCTTCATTTTTGTTTCCTCTTTTCAAATTATTTTTTACTTTCAGATTTTTTTCCATTTCAAATCACATCGATGCATGTCACGATGCAATAAATACATTGCAACATTCAAGAATTATTCGAAAATAATCGTTTAAATGCAAAAAGTCTTTGAAATTTACAGCGAAGAAAAAATTTTATGGATGTGTTGATATAATCGTTCTTTTACAAAACTATTAATTTGTCATCAGCATTGTTCAGCATTGGTTTAGTTTCGGGTTTTTGCTCACCAAATTCATTCGAGTAAGATTTAAATTTTGTGAAAATTGCGAAGCAGTTTCTTAACTTGGATTAAATTTCACTTCTTTCAGTAAAGGAGGGGTGGGGGTGGTGGTTAAAGTGGTTCATTTGGAGCATTTTCTGCCAGCAATCGAACCATCGTTAAGAATTTTCAAAATTCCACGCTTTATTCGAAATGCGTTCCGTATAATACTCCGTCGGAAGATTCGAATTGATTATCGAAAAATTATTATGTGAATGAGAAAATATAATATAGGATGGTTTGTGAAGAATGTTTCCAAAAAAGTTGAATACATTGTAATGAATACACGATTATGGGAACAGAATGTGTGTGTTTTGTGTGAGCGCGTATAATCACAAGCAAAATCGTTCGTTGTAGACGGAAATATTTCGGTGGATGAATGGAAAATTTTGGGTTCAGGATTGACATGGGAACTGATTTTTTTTTCAATCTTTCCGCTGAGAGCGTCTGATCTGACCCTTATGAGAACCAAGAAATCAGAGTCCCAAGTCCAGTGCTGCCAATCACCTTTGGGTTTCATTCATCTGTCAGAGGGTGGCTGACTAGATGAAAAATTTAGTGAAGCATGATGGAGAGCGCAGATAAAATAGTTGAAATTCTGCACTTTTGGTTTGATTGAATTGATGAGTGGGTGAAAAAAATGAGAGAATTCCCTTTTTTTCAGTTCTACCCGAAAATTTATTCATTTATCATTTATAACGATTATTTTTGGTTCTATCGTTGATTGTGGCATAAAATTTTAATCTTATTTGGTGTATTCATTGTGCGCGATTATGAAAGTTTAATCAAATTTTTTTGCGTTTGCCTATAAAATTCAGTTGAATGATTTTAATGATAATTTCGACAGTTGATTACTGACAATGAGAATTGTGATCCAAATTTTTGGTGGATGTGAAATGCGTTTTTCGAATGGTTTTATTTACGATTAGTATAATTACATTCCGATAGTCGATATTCCGACCGACCATCGGAACGGTTCAGTTGAAATTCGACCGAATTGAAGTTTTGAATTTCGGACAGTCGGAATTTCGACCGACCTTCCAAATTGTTCGATCGGAATTCCGACCGAAATTGTCGGATTTTTCCGACCGATCGTCGGTGAGATGCCATCAATAATACATGATACAACATTATGCGTGTGTGCAATTCACCAGTATAATTTATTCAGTGCAACGTCCGAGTGAGCAAAAAAATGTGACTTATTGACTATGAATCATATTTGTTTTATTCGACGTCATTTTGAAATATTCTCCCTAAAAAATTTGCCATTAGCAGCATCATTTTATATTTTGGAACGGAATGAATCGTCATTCTTGGCGCCATCGCCAGTAATGAAATATTACTGATAAACTCATAGTTTTATGATGGTTTTATTAGGGAATGTTTTTACAAGTTTTTAGGTGTATATCGATAGTGGAATTTTGCGTAGTTTAATTTGTTGATCGATATAATGATAGTGTGAAAGAAAGATAACGGTGTGTTGGCTTCGTTGAAATTTTATAAAAAAATATAAGATTAATGATAACTACCTTCATCGTCTCAAGTGATCCCGGCCCATAAATTGACGATAAATTTATATTTCTTCCTTAAATCCTGGCCAATAAATTTCTTCTTGAGTCTAGCTAGATTTACAAATGGATTCCATTCTAGAAATTACGATCCTTTGCCTTCCACATATGTACTAGTGATGGCATCCGAGCGAAATTTCACGTCGGTTAGAATCCAACCGACGTGACTTTTCCTCATTTCCCAGTCGGAATTCCGACGACTGTTCAAACCGTTCAGTCGGAATCCGACCGAATTGACGTTTTAAACTTCCGATAGTCGAAATTCCGACCGACCTTTCAAAGTGCTCAGTCGGAATCCGTCTAACGAAAATCCGACCGAAATTTTCAGTCTTTTCCGGCCGACCATCGGTCGCATGTCATCACTGATGTGTATTATACGTGTATGTCCGATTGGTTTTACAAACGCCAAATGCCGTCTTCTTTTCTTTTTCCACCAGCGATAATAATAATGATAACAGTGGTGTTAAATGATAAGTGATAAAAACGCTGAAATGGACAATATTACTGATAATGTTGGCGTCAGACACAGTCAGTATTCTCGTTAAACGTTTAGAAATTTAAGGAAAACCAGAAATCATGAGGAATTCTTATTTGTTTTTTGTTGTTTGCTCAAAAATTTTCAAAAACAATAAATAAAACCCAATCCAGATAATAAACACATCTTTACGAGTTCGTTGTTTATTCCTGCATTCGTCTCGTCATTTTTCATTTCTTTTTATTCCGTTTCTTTTCGGTTTTATTCAGTTTTCTTTTTTGTGTTCGTTTTCTCGTTAGTTTGTGTTATTCGAAATTGTATTTATTTTGTTCTTACAGCAAATCAGATTACTTAAATTTTTAATTTATTTAACGTTTATTGTGAACATTTTTGAGAACAGTGACTGGAAATTTTGCTGAATATCGATTGTGTTGAAGTGTCTATGAATCATTTTAGATGTTACTTATCTCAGTGATTCATTATGGCGTATTTATTCACTGTTTGTTTGAATTTTATTATCAGATATATTGTTGTTTTGTCGTCGTTAGCACTCCTCATCATCTTTTCCGAAGAAAGTAGCATTTTTAAAACATTGGAATGACGTAGAGAAGTAAAAAACTCAAGGTTAAGGATCTTTAAGAAGGCCCATTCTATTGTTATCCTTTTCACTGAAAGCAGTGATATTATTATTGTTGTTTTGAATAGATTGCGAAAGGTGCTATCAAAAATTTGGAATGCTCTTGTTGATCATTATCGATTGATCAGGTTTTTCATTAATTAAGACGAGTACATGCACAGCACAACGCACATCATACCTATACACATACTTTGTGTGTGTGTGTGCATTACGATGTGCATAATACCTATTCTCATTACCTAGGTTTCATTCGTTCACTCATATCACTCAACATTTATATCTAATCTTGAATTGTATTTATGACCATTTTATAGGATCGATTTGACATTGTTTGTATCATTGTGGTTTGATGTGCTTTCAGACTATATTCCATTATTATGGTAATATTTTGATCAGTTTGATATGAATTACAATGAAGATTAATGCTTAACACTTCAATTATTTAGATTAATTTGTCATTTTGTTCGTAAGTTAAGAGGAGAGCATTTTAATGATGTTCAATTGAATGTTTTGTGGAATTGTTATGTTTAATTGATGTTAGTCATTTACGTGTTTACATTAAGAAATTAATTAGAAAAAATTTTACGATATCAATTATTTAGTTGACATTACTTTCATGTGTTCGTATTAAGAGTTTTGTATGTTGTTTATGAAATGGACACGAAATACGAAGGTTAAATGATGTGCATTACTTGGAGTTGTTAGTAGTGTTCATTAGAGGTAACTTTTAACAACTGAAACTTTTAAATATTTGCGAATTTTTTTAAAATTCAGTCATTTTACGTTCCATTTTCATCAGTCTTTTGTAGGGTTGTTGAATTCATTTCACTTATTGAATCATTTTTAATTGGGTCCATTAGGAGTAAAATTTTCTTCAAAATCAAATCGTAGACTATTTTTGGTTTATTTTTCTGAGCGCAGATTCGTTCCGTCCATTCAGACTATGATATTATATTTTATTGTTCATTTTGAATGAGTATAATCTGGGCAGATGAAGTGATTAGATCTAAGAATGGATTAAAATTTCAAAAATTGATTTCATTTGACATGATTCGTCTCGTTTCTCAGTTGCTTTATTCAAATACCATATGTCCTTTTGATATGTCCTGCTGATTTTTGTTTCGATTGGACGGACGATTTTCATATACACATAATTAATAATTGCATGTATGCAATTTTATTCATATCTTCAATTTAAGCCTCAATTAGAGCTTAATTTGGAATTGTTCAGTTTAAGCTGAATTTTGGAATTGTGGAATAGTCGGTCCGAGGCCATCGGGCTCAGCCAAGACCTAATAGGCTAGGCCATGACTCGGCGAATTTTTGACTTCGTAAATTTTGGCCTAGTTCGGCAGATCTCGGCTCGGACAGGTGGCGCGAGACTTAGCAATTCCATACTGCCCTAATTTTACTCATAAGAACGAACGAAACGAAATGAAGAAGGATCTAATAATGCATAATGAAATTGACTAGATCGACTTTAATCTGCTTAAAAGCTCTAAATTACTTCATAAAATTTATTACCATCACCGACTATGAATTATTCATCAGTTTTCGTGCTTAATAGATTTATTTAGTTATTCTTTTATCAATTCTTCCATTCTCGTTTCTTATTTCGATTACGTTATTCAATATTGATTCTTCTTTCTTATCGAATGGAATCTCATTTACGTTTTCTTATCAATTAACGAAAGATGTCAGCGGTATTTGGTATCAGCATCTGAAGTTTCACATTGATCCGAAACAAACTTTTTGAAGAAACGAGCAAGTTATTTCGATCGATTGCTTTTGCAATGCAGTGCAGATGAAGTGAACTTATCCATTATATCATTTAAAACAAATGTACAAAATATAATGGCAGTTTTTGTGGTATTCTGAGTGCATACAACGAAACGTAATCTCAGTTCAAATCTTTCATTCGAATCTTGTAAGAACTGAAGTGTTTTCAGTTCCTTTCTTCTATCCACCCCGATCGTGTCAGTATATCATCCAAGCAGTGGACTATGAAGGCTGATTGATTACTTTAAGGTAGATTCGTGTGCAATAGCAATGTTTATCTATTTACGCACTTGTCTTATATCCATGTAATTTGTTTTAATACTTATTCTCTACGTTATTTGAATATAAATTCATGCCCATTTATCTAACCTTCTTCAAATATTCACTCTGTGTTCGTCGTCTATGTTCGTTCAATTCTAAATTCAGTAATTGATTTTATCTTTCAAATTCATGATTGTCTTCGCGTTGTTAGATACTGGTTTGTGGTTAATCAGTCTATGCATTTTAGAAGACATCCATTAACCCTCCGAAATTCCATTCTCAGAGAATTATAAAGTCTATCCCCGTATCTAAACGATCTGATAGTGATGGAATTGGGTGCAACGGCAACTTGGACTAAAATTTTAAAATTTACTTTAGTTGTTACAAAGTTTCATGTTTAAAACAAAAGTATCATTACCTAGAAACTAATCAGTATAAAACATTCAGCAATAATCAATTTGACGTTCGTTTCGAATAGAATTAATTAAAAGTTTGATGTAAAGTAAATTCAATTTTGTATGATATAAATTCTCACATTTATTATTTCGTCGTCGTTTTTCGTGTTTCCATTTAATCTTATTACAGCAAATAATTATTTGGAGTATGGAAAGAAGTGATGATGCACAAATTAGATTAGGATAGGTCATGAAAGTGTTCAGGTTTTATAGTTCGATGATTAGAATTTCATTTGATCGTATTTCATTTTTATGTTTGTTTGCTGATTGTATTCCCTTATGATAACTTCATTTTATGTGTTCGTTCTTGTTTTATTATGATTTTATTATGATTATAATATGGGGTTTTATTTTATTGTTATTTTGAAAATATTTCGATGATTTTTAGTTCATTGCGTAGCAAATTTCTTTTTAACGTTTTTTTCTTCGAAAATATGAATTCTTGACATTACTTTTTGTACTGATAATT
Source organism: Anisakis pegreffii (assembly GCA_035041965.1). Lineage (NCBI taxonomy): Eukaryota > Metazoa > Nematoda > Chromadorea > Rhabditida > Anisakidae > Anisakis > Anisakis pegreffii. Next base: position 142,966 of record JAPYMA010000172.1, on the reverse strand, counting down.
TATCGTGAAGAATGATTTGGTTTCAGTGTTTAGTTCATCGAATATTAAGGTCATTGGTTATACGCTTATTATGAATGTTCAGTTCAATTCATGTATTTAAATAATTCTCAAAAATGTGATTCTTTCAAAAAAGTAATATGATCTCAGAGATTTTTTCAGTTGTGCAATTAAGTTTCAATGCATATTTAGTTTGCTTCAGCTCCGTTTGATTTGATTTGCATGAAGAGTTTTTTAAAGTTTTTTTTGTCAGTTTTTACTTATTTTTAGCTTCATTTTGATCGTTATTGTTTGCATTTTATAAAATTTCACGTTACGCTCATTTTTTAAATTGTCTTTTCATTTTAAATTGTTGTCTCAAAACATTTCGAATCGCATGTATTAAGTGTTCTAGTTGTTTAGTGTCGTTCTAAATGCTGAAGCGCTCGTTGTAAAGTTTAAAACTCATAGATTAGATTGCCGACTTTAAATTTAAAATTATCTCAAAATTTCAGGTGAATTTTTATGCGACTGAAGTGATTAAATGTGTATTTGATAAAAATATTTATTATCTGTAATATTATTATTGTTGATAATCGATCATCGAATCATATTACCGATCAAATTTCTGTCGAATCAAACGATATCAGAATCGATTTCAATCAGTTCATATATGATGGTTGATTGAATCATTCGAATCAGTAGTGAATCGTTATCATTCCTTATCAATAGTTTATCATCCGAAATCATACAGTACGTTTATTGGCGTCATATTCTTGAGTGTTTGTGTGTGTGTGCACGTTCAATGAATTTCACACATGATTTAATGCTATTATTAATCCATTAATAGCATTCGTTATTCGTGCAATCGTTCGAATTGCTGCTAAAAAGCTGTGTGCAACGTGTCCTAAAAACAACAACAATTTGTTTAGCTTTCATTTGAAATATTAATTGATTCTTTTGAATTTATAGGCTTTTCAATTGAAACTTCATTCGAATTTTGCAATAGCGCCTCTTATGCTTCCTTAAAAATTAAAACTGTGCTGTCCATTATTAATGAACTGATTGACTAGGCCAGAGGTCCCCATAGACTAGGAAAAATTACCCATTTTCGTGTAATTTGGAGTGTCAAAGGGTAATGAAGGATATTGGGGAATTAGTTCTGACTTTATGCGTGGAAATAGTAAATTATTGCAGCTGGAAGGGGGGGTGGGTAATGACTTGTGCCAGACTATCGAAGGGGTGTGGAGCAACCGAACGTGAGGACCACTGGACTAGGCTCTTAATTAATTTTCTAGTTGCTCGTACATTGACTGCAGTGATCAATGTTTTTACTGGTCGTTTTCACATTGATATCAGTCATTTGATAAAATGATGTGATAATTATCATAAGATATTGAATTCTATCAACGGACGATTTCAACCGCTCCTGTGTGTTATACCGTTTGCGTCAACCCTTCGTTTGTATTAATAACCGTGTCAATTCAACCAAAAATAACCTCAGTTTCAATCTGTGCTTGTCCAGCCAGCTCTTACTAATTCTTATCGCTCTTTCAGCCGCTAATTGCTGCTGTGCAGATCGATTGGCATTGATTGTGTGAAGACCTTAACCCGAAGCTGCTACTGACTACTCAAGTTACGGCAGACAATCTACGAGTCGTATCTCCAGTCAGTACACTTAAATATTTTCAAACGGATACCATTCATTCATAACTGAACAGTTTCTGTGTTCATCTTCTGCCCTGCTTCACACCCTTGCTACTAGATTGGATAACAAGCACTGTTAGAATTGCTGATTGGATCACATCACATCGAATTATTCCATCTGAATCGCTGCTACTGCTTGATCACATTTCGCTACTCAGCATTATTCACTTCTGCAGCGTCTCCTCAACTTCTGTTTGCTTCAATCTGCAGCTGTTCCACTAACTGCAACCAACCACCACCTTTCACGCTGCTGCTACGCTTCTGGATTGAGCCCCTCTGAATGGCTTGTGTCCTCTGATTGTTGCTTCCGTACCAACAACAATAGTCCTATTAACACATCTAGCGTGATTATCGTGTTTGCAAGAACAATTTCAAGCAATTATTCGTTTTATTTATCTCGTCTTATGAAAAGATGTCATCGATATATGACGAGAAGCCACCGCCACCACCGTTGAGGTATTGTACGCGTTTGGTTTTTTTCAAAATTTTTAATTTTTCTCTTAAAATTTCAGGTTTCGTGACATCCCAACATCAATCACCTTTGCACACATCACTGCATCAAAAAGCATCACCACCACCACCACGAAACTATCACAAACAATAATAATCATAATACCTACCTACATACCTGCCAATAATAACCATCACGAAAAAATTGTTGTTTTTTGTATTGAACGACTCGTTCCAATTGCACACATTGTCATATTTTACACAGCTCTGTTCGTGCCTTCTGTCTATATTCTCATACCTATATTTATTTACCCATCCATTCATTCATACAATCACAAATACGTTCACCTCATAAACGCACTCAATTGCCACCCATATAAACCTAAAGGCTGGCACTAACTCATAAGTCACTCATTGATCATTGCTGCAAGAAGCCCAAAAAGCCATTATAGATATTGACTGCTGCAGTGGTTGATTGATGATGATGATGATATAGATGTGTATCGTGTCGTGTGTCCTTCTTGCAAAATCCGTCACATATCACATAACCTTTCAAAAAATTTATTCTCACTTCTACCTGCATTTATACGACTACTGTATTGTGAATTTTTTCAAATCCTCATCTACTCTGAGCATTTGAACGCGGCCTTATTACTGAGTTTTTGAGAGGCCTGAGTTTATAAAAGCCTGAAGAATAATTGTATTCACTTCTTTACTGTTCACTGTTAATTGTTTATTGTTCAGTTCCTTCTTGATTTGTTTATCAGCAATTGTTTATGCCTTTTATGAAGAAGGTGCCTTTTTGTATTTGCTCGAAATATGCAAACAAGAACTCGGATATTATGAACGACAGCAGATATTTGTGGCTAACTGACTGCACTGAATTGAATTGAATTGAATCTACTTAATCCAATCGCATCAACTTAATCACAATTTGTGTCTTCATTTATTTACTCACATCGTCATACTCAGACAATACTTCCACGTATCTAAATCAGCGTTATGTTTCTCACTTCATGTGTCGCGTAAGTATTATTGTTGCAATTGTATATTCATTCATCTTTTACATCCTCTAAAATGCAAAGCATTCAGCCATTTGGCTTCCAATTGATTCATTTTCCGAGAATTTTGATCGTTTTTCTTGAATTATTCCTCATTGAATTCCCTGTCTTTATTACTTGAATTAATGGTTCGCGTAAAAGTTTAGTGTATAATTTTAGCATTGAGAAGTTTTTGCGGCTGATACTATTGAAATTTTCATATTTATGAATCATGTTTAGTGTCTACTGCGTTAAAACGTGTTGTTGTGCAATACGATAGCTATTTTCATGATAAGTTCAAAACAAGTTGAAGTCATTTTGAGTATTAGTGAATTTGAAAATTATTGAAAATTGAATTTGTGAAAAAAGATTTCATTCCCTTCTCAATTCTGTACTCTTCTATGATCTACTCCTCTTTTGGTGATGACTCCTCAAATTATCTTCTCTCTGTTTGCGTGGTTTCGTTAAAAATGCTAGATTGGGAGCTCAAATCATGAAATTTTGTGTTTTTATCGTCTATTGTGACGAGCCACTCAATGTTCTCAGTTTTGGCTTGTTTTGAAATGTTGGATGAGATTATGGGAAGTTGCAATTGCGAGAAATTTTTCGGATTTTTGCATTGCGATAGGTTCCAAATTATGCGCCTTGCGTTCTTTATACTTGAGTTGAATGTAAGTAAGCACATTAGGCAGCAATTTCATTGAGCACAAACACACACACACCACACCCCTAACAAATTTTGCACTCTGAAACCACTCCTTTCATCGCCATCATTTCGTTTGTTTGTCATTGTATTAGGTTTATTGGATTAGGAGCATAAGGCTGATTGATCCACACTCATCGCCAGCAGTCCAGTGGTTTATCACCAGGCAGCGCATCAACCATCTAACTTTTTCCGAAAAATTTTGTTTTTCTTTTCCGGTTTGGATTCCGTATAGAGATAGAAATTCCACCAAATATGAAATGAAAAGTTTTTCATATTCCCCAAATGAATTCATATTGTGAGACATTTATCTAAACGTAGTATTATGAATGAGCGAAAGCGAAAATTCCATAGTTTCTTTCATTGAAGTTTTGCAAAATTTTGCCGAAATTTTTCGCTGATCTTATGCATTTTTCTGAAGAAGATTGATGGATTTGAGGGATGAATTCATTGGATCGCTCAAGATAAGATGTGAGATGTTACTATGTCATTTTATTGCAAGCAGTGTCTAATCGGCGAGTGATACTTGCAATCAAATGGTGGCGTATTGCATAAAAAACTTCGTTTTTCGTGATACCATACTTTTAGAAATGCTAGATTTTAGTGTTATTCCCTATGTGAGCACTGAGCAAAATTGGATATTAGAGGGCAAAATGAGGATATATGAAAATTGCTGCATCCTGTATGGCCATAAGGGGCGACATTAATTGCAATTTCGAACTTTAATTAACGTCAGATTGTATGACCATAAATGACGCTCTTCCATCAGATCTTATGACGATAAATGACGTTCGAACATTATTGAGGAGCCACCATTTTGGATTGATAGATAGATAAGTACTTGAAACCAAAAAAAAGTGAGATGAATTGGATGCACTTTACTTTTCATTCTTCGTTGCATAAAAATAATACTGGAAAGAAGAATATTTGATGAATTTTTTCTGTGCAAATTCTTTCGATTTCGAAAAATTTCAAAATTTTGAAAAAACCTTTGCAACAAAAGTATCCAAACATCCACTTATTCTCTCTATAAATCATCGATTGCTTAACTTGTCTTTGTTCCTTTTAACCTCCGTCTTATTTAACGTTGTTCCTTTATCTATCGATGTTATTTAAATGATATTCATTGGAATTTTGACGAAGATGCGAATGTGAATATTTCTGCTTTCATTTTGCAGGAAGGATAAAGAAGAGAATAATGCACTTTGCACGACGTAAGTTAGCTGTTATTTCGTGCCGAATATTCATTCGTTTTCAAATGTTGTTAAGATCTCGTTATTGTTCTAAACACCACACCAAGAGCACTAAGCATGAATGAATCGCATGATTATGATACGATGTAATGATACGATGTTGATGCAATTTGTTGACATTTATCAGTTATTGTGATAAGTTCGATATAATCCGTTCTCTGCATCGCAAAAAATTGAATTGAATCAAAACGAAGTTATTTTTAAGTAACATTATGGTAAAAGAGTTTCATCAAATTGAACCTTTTATGAATTGAAATCGTATTTTCCCATTATATTCTAAAATTTTCGCCCGTTCATTTAAAGAGAGAATGGAAATTGCCATCATCTCAAACTGACTTCTTCGATAACCTATTGAAAGAACCAAATAGTTCATATAACATTGTTAATATTCATTCCATTTTACTATTACTTCATTGATAATTATATTTTAACGATTCTTACGATTAGTATTGTTACAAAGATTATTATTGTTATTATGGTTACTATTGTTTTGGAGATTTTTATGTGATATTATGATTATTATGAATGTGTTATGAATTATTTCATTATGAAAATAATTATGAATTATTTTATTGTTATGAATATAATTTTTATTGTTATTATTATTACCCTTGTTATTATTATTCATAGTTTGATAAGTTGTGTTTCAGGTACAGCAGCAGTACATCAAACACTCTCAAAGAGCAGTCATTTGTCGACTTGAAGCCGTTACCACGTGAGCCGATGTCTGGCTCTGAGCACTCCCTCGCCTCCTCGAATGCCGGTAAAAAACCGAAAAAAACGAAAACATTCGGCGGAAAAAGTTCGTTGTTCGCTGAATTCAATTCATTTTTTTGAAAAAATTTTCCTCGTTGAATTGATTGATGGGTGATGTTGTTGCATTGTGCTGTTGTTCGCTTATTTTCAACGTTTTATCAAATTTTTGCATCAGTTTAAGTCTTCAAAATAGTCTTCACTCGCATATCAAATTACATCTTCATGATGCAATGAGCGATGTTTGTTCTCATTTGTTCTATTTTTTGTTGTTTCCATTTGAAAACGATGTAATATATCCGATAATTGTTCAGAGATATTTTAAAATATCATTGTTTTTCACGCTATTCTATTGAAAATTAATTGCAAGAAAATGGTATTTCGCTGGAATTAGTTGGAATTAGTTAATGCAAAAATATTTGCATTATTTAATTCAGTTTGTAATTAAATGAATGATGTTTTATTTAATTCATGAATTATTTAATTGCATTATTTAATTCAGTTGTATGTAATTAAAAGATTGAAATATGAAATTGAATGAAATTTGAGAAGGAAAAGAGAAGGATCGACCGAACGATAAGCCAGTGATATCGTTGCCGAGTAATTTCGAACACACCGTTCATGTTGGTTATGATCCTCAAACGGGCGAATTCACGGTTTGTTTCTTGATGCTTTTGTTTCATTTTTAGAAGTACGTTAGGTGCTGTTATGATATCATTATTGCTGACAAATGTTTTATTGTTTTTATCAGCTATATTTTTTGAGGGTCGATACGAAATTACATATGATTCGATGTCCATCTTAAGACTTCAAAAAATGTCATCTTATCACTGTGACTGTTATTCATTTCCTAAATTCTTCGTCAGTACCGTCTGTCTCATAGTTGTGAAGTTGAAGTTTGGTTTCCTCGGTTTTTATTTGAAAATTTCAAAATTTGCCATTCATCGCTTTTATAATGTCTTCTTTGGTTTTTTCCTCTTTCCATCTTCCTCTCATAAATTGTTTATTAAACGCCAACGAATGTGCCGTGCCATTCATTCATCATTGATGGTTCTTATCAAATTATCAGCGATCGCAAAGTCAAATTCAAACGCTTATCGATTCGATTTATTTTTATGGATCGATCGGGTCGGGTTTTTTGAGATGATAAATTTGTACTTTTATTTTTGGTGTTAAACGGTTGAGTTGGAGCAAAGAGAATGAGCAAACAAAACGTTATATTCATTGTAGATTTATCGATAAAATTCAGTCTTTCAATCATTCATTTATTGTTTTATTTCGCAAAATTTATTCATTCAACGCTCTCGTTTCATTCTTTCGTTGTTTTCAATATAAACGACGACGTCCGTGACGGATAATTGTTATTTCGTTTGCCGTCGTTCACTGTTGTGAATTTGTTTCACTTCATTTTGAGCCAACTTTAGATTGGTTTTAAGCGATCTGATTATATGTATATATGAAAGTTATATTTCGTAGACGGTATTCATGTTGAATGTTTGAAATTTGTTTATGAATGTGAACATTAACGGTATAATAATATGAATGTTATTTTCATGTGAATGGGAATTGTATGAGTAGTTGTATTGAACCATTCCAATATGCTAAAAATTGTTAGAATATTTTAGCTATTTTAATATATTTCTAGGATACTGCTAGAATATTTTAGTGAATATTTGTGTTAGGTGTATCCCTGATGGTTACGATTAATAAGGAAAAATCGCCTTTGTGTAGCTTGAAATACGTGCGTGCTTTCTTCCAATGTTTCGACGTTTGACGCTATCATCAGGGAAGCGGGAATGAAGATAGCGAGAAATGTCTTTGCTTTTATAGCTGTGGAAAATGATGACGGTGTGCGTACTGAGACGATTTTATGCCTTACAGTCATTAATAATTCTCTCTTAAATATCATGAAATTCTTCGTCTTTTGACGGAGTTCTTTCCTTGCAGCTGACGATTTTACGCAGAAGATAATCAGTCTTTATGGAAAATTGATCTGAATAGTGATAATGCATGTGATGATTATACAAATATTATTGTGTGAGTGTTAATTTTTGAATGTAATATTTAAAGGGTATGCCACCAATGTGGGCACAGCTGCTGCAGAGTTCACAGATCAGCAAACAAGAACAGCAACAGAATCCTCAAGCCGTTCTCGATGCTCTCAAATATTTCACGCAAAATGATTCACAACAAAAATGGCTTCAACCATCCTCCAACTATGACGGTTTGTTTCGAATCGTCGAATTTTCAAAATTTTCTCGTCCAGTCATATTTTTGCTAAACTCTGGTGATATCTGATCGTGAGATTCCTCATCCTGTCCTAGTTACTTAACAACCTGATGTTCGAATTTCAGGAACGTCACCCCGTCCTAGTATAGGACAACAAGTTTGCTCGTCATCGAGCGGTTCATTAACAGTGATGGTGCCATATTCGAGTGCATCGTTACCAAGGCAGGCGAATGTCAGTAACCATCGACATTATCAGAATCATATACCACCTCATATACAATCCTCTTTACAAACCTATCAATCCAATTCCAGTTACATTGGAATCGGTGGCAAAACTATTATTCCTACTGGTTGGTCAAAACTATTATTCCTACTGATTGTTATTTTCCGAATGAAGTTGTTTTTGAATCTATTGTTTTAAAAATTATCATTGTTACTGTATGTTTGCATGTGATTAAGTGCTTCTGATGAAATTAATAAGGTGAGGATATACTGGATTATTAAAGAGGCTGTGAAAGAAATGTAGTATCGACTTTAAGAATTGTTCGAGAGTCGATTCAGAAAAGAAAGAGAAATTTGATTTTGTGCAATGAATTTTGCAATCAACATTGGGTGTGTTATCTATCGAATAATACTTGTATAAATTCATCAACGAATAATTCATATCGCAGGTATATCCAGCTCACAAACGGGTTTACCACCAAAGGGTGCGATGTCCTCGCAAAGTGGCTATCCTCCTTTGCCTGGTAGTTCACATTTATCATCGAGTAGCAATAGTAATTCATCACAAAGTTCTTCACTCAACGAACAACGATCCTCAATTCCTCCGGTTCGAATGCTATTTTATTTGTTTGATATTGTGCATTCATCCATTCATTATGATGATTACTTCTGAGTATTTATAGAATAAATTGTGATTAATATGTGGACATAATGATGTTATGCTTGAAATGTTAAATGTTGAATATTCGATGTCAGCATAGGGCAGTTACATCCGTCTCAATAATCATTCAAGAGCCATTCATAACCCATAAATTCATAACAATAGTAGCAATAATAATTAAGAGCCCGTTGTTGCAATAAATCATTCATAAGCCATTAACCTAATAAAAACTGTCACAAATCCACCATACGGTCAGTTATTAATCAGTCATTATTATACGTGAAACTTTTACCGATCTTTTGAACGATTTTCTGGTTTTAGGGTTACACCCCACCATCGGTTCCCGAAGATGACTTAGACGATACCCCTGCACCTCCAATTCCCGATCGACCAGCACGTACCATCTCCATTGTGAGTACTTGAAACATTCGCGTTTGGAAAGCAGTGAAAGCAAATTTCATTATCTTTCATCAGATTTGTATACATTACTCTGAAAGGGTACCAAATAAATATTGGTTGCTTCATATGGTCTACATGTATCGAGTTGAATGCTCTGATTCATTTGGTTGATACAATTTTCAGTGAAGTATTAAGGCTTTTCATTGTGCTATCGCGAATTTTGAGAACCAATTTAGTGACCCATGAGAAATTTTCAGTATACAAAACCGAAGGAGGAAGAAGAGAAAACAGATTTGAGTAGTGCATTGCTGGGTGGTAGTTTTAATATTGGAAGTAGTCGAAGTGCTGGAACTCGACGCAAGAAGATGACTGATGCGGAGGTATTGGCGAAGTTAAGGACTATCGTTACGATCGGAAATCCGGATCGAAAGTATCAAAAAGTGGAAAAAATCGGATCTGGGTGAGTGCTTTGTGCTGAAGGAAATGTGCGGACATTATTTGGAGTGTTGTAATGAGTCGTTGATCGTAATGATTGTAGTCGTAGCAGTTTGGTGTATTTTTGATTATTTGATTGTCCTTTTTGTGAGCTCCAAACAAATGTAATAGTACATTTATCTGGTGCATTTATCCAGTCTCAATATCAAATGATCGTTATTTTTCGTCCGTTTCCTTTATTTCCGAATTCATCAAATGTGTTTGAATCGTAATAATTCGGAAGACATTTCAGAGCGTCAGGGTCAGTGTTTACTGCTATTGAGATCAGCACAGGTGCAGAAGTGGCAATCAAACAAATGAATTTAGCGCAACAACCGAAAAAAGAGTTGATTATCAATGAGATTTTGGTGATGCGTGAGAATAAACATGCTAATATTGTGAATTATTTGGATTCATACCTTGTTGGGGACGATTTATGGGTGAGTCGATATTTATTCATAAACATCTTCGTGCGTTACTGTACTTTTCATTCCTACAGTGATTACTTCATGATGACTTCCAATCAACTGAATAAAATCAGTACGATCAGCTGTCTGTCAAAATTCACCTCAAATTTTGTGAGGGGAAGAAGATGGTGGTAGTCGAATGGTTAGTGAGTCAGCGCAGCGTTTAAACGACCATGGTTCATATCCGTCCCAAGCACTCGGTTCTCATATTCATCTAAATACCCTTGTAAATTAAGCCGGGTTGTTAGCGATTCAATTGCTATGCGACTGTGCAAACGCAAGGGAAATTGTAGAGACGTATATCCGAGACGGCGATCTTTAAGATCGTTATTGGAAAACTGCGTTCCACATTTTTAGAAGGAATTTATGGAGTGAAAACTTCATAAATTGATGTTAAGCATTACAGTCATATGATTGATAATGAATTGTGATAATGAGTTTATGGATTCCGCTGGAAATTAATATGAATATTTTCTGGTTTTGAGGTTGTTATGGAATATTTGGCTGGAGGTTCATTAACAGATGTTGTGACTGAATGTCAAATGGAAGAGGGTATGATCGCCGCTGTTTGTAGAGAGGTGTGGATATTTGTATTTTTAAAATTTTTTGTTGCTGTTGTTGAAATGAAAGCCGTCTTCCGGTTAAATGTAAAAAAATGTCATCTGGAGATCGGAAAATCTTCTGTTATTTATAGGACAATCTTGTGTTATTATTTATATGTTAAGAAAAAAATTCAAATATTTCTCAGTCGCAAAGTGGATAATATTTGATTGTACATATTACGCAACAATTCATTATATCCAGTGTTTTTTCTTCACATTCGCATTTAGCAAAGCTGAATTTTTAGGTACTTCAAGCACTCGAATTCTTACACAGTCGCCATGTGATTCATCGGGATATAAAATCTGACAATATTTTGCTGGGTATGGACGGGTCTGTGAAACTGAGTTAGTTTTTTTCATTTCGTTTGGGAAATAGTTCATGCTCAAAGGTGGGTGTTATTGTGCGTAGTGATTCAAGGATGTGAAATTTTGAGATTTTTTGAGTAGGCGAATGATTCATTTGATCTGTAGCAGTTGATAATTTTCAAGAAAAAAGAACAAGATCACACCATTTTACAATCACCATTTTTATGAGCTCGTGTTTTTTCATCTCCTGTAGAAAAATTATCAGGTGATGCCAGCTGACGATTTGATTAAAAATCTCATCAATGGAATGGAATTTGTTTGAGGAAGTTGTTTTGTGATAAAAATTATAGAATCTTTCACTTGCACCAAGGAAAGTATCGAGAGAAGATTGATTAGTACCATTATTATATTAACTGAGTGTGTTATCAATCGAATGTACTCTTCAGCTGATTTCGGATTTTGTGCCCAAATAAGTCCCGAACAAAGCAAACGAACAACGATGGTCGGCACTCCGTATTGGATGGCACCGGAGGTGGTGACCCGAAAGCAGTACGGTCCTAAAGTGGACGTGTGGTCGTTGGGCATTATGGCCATCGAGATGGTTGAGGGAGAACCGCCATATCTCAATGAAAATCCTCTCAGAGTGCGTTTCATTCCGTCACATTTTAGTTCCATTTATTGTTCGTTTTATAACTTAAACTTGTCTCCATCGAGGACATTATGAAAATGTATGTTATGTCTACTAAAAATGTATGTTTCAGGCCATATACTTGATCGCGACGAATGGTAAGCCAGATTTTCCGTCACGTGAAGCATTGTCACCAACTTTCCGTGATTTTATCGATTGTGCGCTTGAGGTGAGTGTTGAGGAACGATACTCAGCCTCACAGCTGTTGACGCATCATTTCTTGAAATGTGCTAAACCACTCGCAAGTTTATATCATTTGATAATTGCTGCTAAAAAGAGTATTGCCGCTTCTTCATAATCCTTATTGGATTTTAATTCATTCAATGATATCGTCGTCACTGATTTATCAGTTTTAAATATCATATCATAACATTGTATTTATATTATATTTATATCAGTTGATGTGAATGTGGGTAAAGATGTAGATTTCACAAGCGAGTAAATGATTTGCACGTGACTTATCGAATGGTAAAATGAATTTGCCGATTTGACGAAAAAGTTTCGATGTTTTCAAGAGGCAATTAGGATTCGTTCACAATAATTTGTCTGCGTTGTGAAGGGAGAATGCGTAGCTATGTATTTGTTTTTTGGTTGCTACGATTGAGCAATTGGATAGTTAATATATAGTTGATAATTGACAGATTCGGACAGTTCGTTGTAAAGAAATAAAGAGATGAAATATTCACTGTAGAAGAAACAAAAACGATCCATTATTCACTAGTTGAGTAGTAATTGTCGGGTCTGCATCGTCTTCCGTATTCTCTGAATAGAAACTCTCGAAAGTTATTTTAAATTTTACTGTTTTATCTTTGTTCTACATGTGCCATTTTTGAGTACTTTGTCATCGTAAACTTACATGGAGTTAACGGTTCCATGCAAGCATCTTTCAATCAGAAGCAATTCTTCAATAACTCTTATTGGAAAGCAACTGGGGAAATTGGGTGGAAAATTTCTCATCAATCCGATTATTTGATACTTTCTTGAAGTTCGTTAGTAAATATGACTCATTTGTCAAGCTTTTTTGCTCGAGCTGAAGCCGTGGTTCTTGGCCTTTTCGATCAGTCATCCCTCTGGAAAAAGGTTGCAGCCAGGTCGCCCCCTCCGCATCCTTTACATCTTTTAGTGTTTAGCGATACGTATTAAGTAGTCAGACTTGAAAAAATGAGGAGAATATTGGGATAATTATGAAATGTTCATTCATATTGTCCCTGTCATGCCGTTTTCATTCCCGTTGAAAGGGATATGATCATTTACTGATGACCATCAGTCTAATTTTTGCTTTCCTTTCCTTCCTTTTCTTAAGAGATGTAAGGTCTTACTTATTTTTATAATTCATTGTTTGTTGTAATCAGTAAATCAGTTAAAATTGTCATCAAAACCGATAATGTGATTTCAGAAAGTTGTTAATATATGTTTAAGTTTTTACTTTTATGAACATTTGTTCGAAACGAGAAGTTTTTTACGATGTTAAATCAATATTCTACAGTTTTTTAATGCTTTCGTTTACACCCTAAATGATCTGTTTGTTGTGAATATTAATGTGACAAATATATTCGTGTCTACACAAATTTAAAGTTACTTTTCTATCGGAGAAATATACGGAGAAAATATTTCGATGTTTTATTACATCGTCTGATAAATTTCAAAAATGTTCTGAATTCATCTTTCATTAAGATTTTGAATTTAACATATTTTGAATGGGATTTGAGAATGGATTGTTTGATTTTGCATATTATTAAAATATTTTGCACATTCCATCAAAATGGGTCTAAACGCCCACTTTTGTACTCTTATCATATGCAGCTCCATCCCCATCGCCAGTTTATAAGTCTCACAGATAAGCGCACAAATTAGGTTCGAGAGTTAAAGTTTATGTGAGAAATAAAAACCAATATGTTAAATAACAGAGGTAATGTAATTAATTCATTTGATGATCACAAGAGGGACTCCGCTTACGAATGCAGGGTTGAGGTCGTTGAAGATTTTTGATCGCTGCGTTTAGCCCCCTTCCCTTTCCCAAATTTGCAATTGTCCGCATCAAATGTCAAGCTGTCACTGAAGGTCTGATAGGATGGAGCGGCGCATATGTCGAGAGTGCCAAATTAGGGACATGTCTAGTTTGATAAATGGAATGATGAATGTTTATCATGAATCATATCAGCGGATCGCTCAGAATGATATGATCGAATATGATAAAGTTATTCATCACAAAATAATTTTATTTATTTCAAATCGCTTCCAAGCACCTATCATTTTCATTGTTTTTATTCTGTATCTCTCTGTATTGTGTTTTCGTTTTGTTATTCTTATTATTGTTTTCATTATAGTTTATTCCGAATTCATGATTGCTTTGTCTGTGTCCATAGGAAACCATAGGAAACAGTTGGTTTCCAGTTTTGAAGTCATTAATGGGATACTGTTTAGTCTTGATCCTCTGTTGAAATTGTCTTGATCTACGTTAATGGATGACAGTTTTAAGAAAGAAGTTAGATTCCAATGTTAAAGTTCCTGTAAGAAAGAGTAAATCAGTACGTTAAATAATAATTTGCGTTGTATCTAATAAGTGTTTTTGATTCGTAAGTGTTGTTTAGTTTCGTAATGTTTCGCAAGTTGTTTTGCTTTAGAGTTTGGTCATTTCAGTGAATATTTTCGTTGTTTTCATTATTAATGTCATTATTACCGTGAACATTTATCTGATTGATACACTGTTATCTCTTGATAATCAATGCATTGTGTGTATAAAAGATTTCATGATTTCATCTGTGACCGTTCGTAAATAAATTCTTACGTTATCATTTTCATGGTTTTTCTTGTAATGGTATCTTTATCATTCACATGATCGTTCCTGTTCTTGAGATGTCGTAAGTTTGTGAATAAATAAATTTATATTAGTCAGAAGAATAGTTAAATGTATTTATCCTCTAAAGTTTTTTTGGTATTCAACAAACTACCACACATAATCGATTATTGTAGAATAGCTAGTATCAATCGTCTGTCATTATTATAACTACTCGGATTATGGGGATCCACGTTACAGAGTCATCAAATAATCTTCTCGGAATGGATTATCCCTTAATAAATCATAGTTTCACAGGGAAAAGAGATGTCGAGTTAAATTTTAAGAATTTAACTAATTCAGCGTTTGTTTTGCACATAATATCAATGAAAATTCCGTATTGATGCGAATATGTAAGGTGATGGTGCACAGTTAATTCCGGAGGCATGGGTTACAATGGTAAACTTTAGTGCTCGCGTGAATATTTCCTTTATTCCGTGTATGTGGCAAAAGACGGCAGCAACTTCATTACTCTGAAGAAAATATTTTCGTTGCTCTCTATTTTTTGTTTTTTCCGGTGTCTTTTTAATTTCAAGAATATAAAACGTCGTCTACATTTCGCTTTTCTTTATTAAGTTTTATCTCATTTTATTTTACTGCACATAACAGTGTATTAGCTGTTTTGTCAGTTTTCAACGATGTGTGCAATGAATGAATTGAGTTAAGTTAAATGTCATGCTAATGTGGTCAAGTTTTGGGCATTATGCGAATCACTCGAAGTTTTTAAGTTGCGAATTTTTACACGTTTGCTGTAGGACAAGCAACGTTGGTTAATTAACCTAGAGTTGTGTTTTACCGATTTCGGTTATGTAGCAAGAAAAAGATTTGAAGGTGTGAATTGCGACAAGGGCGTTTTCAATAAGATGAAAAGCTAAGTAAGATTCAATAAGATATATGAAAATTCAGCAATTATAATAGATAGTCGCTGGTAATTTGAAACGTCGAAATGCGGCGTTTGAATTCAGTTCATGCGTTTTTTAACAAGATGTATGCGTGAAAATTTGAATAAATTGTTGCGAAATTAAAATTGCACGTGTGTATGCATGGCGGCTTGTTCATCTCTGACTATTTCTGGTTTCTCTTCTCTGCGCTCATTTGCAGTGTTTTGTTTACTTCTTTCTCTTTCGTCGTGTCTTCTATGAATTTTTTCATCATTTTGACGTTTCAGTTGTACATATTTAACGAGATAGGCATTTTTAGGATCTGAACGGTATACCGCACATTATTGCATCACGCAGATCGGCACTGAATCTGGCCAGTTTTGTTCTTCAGTCGGCCTTTTCCCATGAGTTTTATCCAAAAGTTTACCCATGAGGTTGTTTGTGCTTTGTGACAACTGAACTTGCTAACATTCTGTTCGTTTCGCATGTTCTCTCCATCACCTTGCTTTTGCCAGTGAAATAAGATTTCTGTTTATATGAAAATTTAGGAATTAGACGGTCGCTGGTAATTTGAAACGTCGAAATGCGACGTTTGAGTTCAGTTTGTGCGTTCAAAATATATTCTGCAGCGCTCTCGATTAATGCATCACATTATCATTTCTCTAATACAAAGAATCGCATTGATTTAGCTTAAAGAGTCTTTCGTTTATTATGTTGAAAATAATATTTCGTTTTTTTTGTCTTTCGTTAAAAACTTTTGTTCGAAGATGATAATCAGTTGACATCATAGTTGACAGTCACATACAACTTGAAGGTGCAGCAAGGAACCTAGGACTTCATCTGGATGGTACATCTGCTAACATTTTCTTTGTTTCGTATGTTCTCTTCATCATTTTGCTTTTGCGAATGGGAAAGACTTCTGTTTATTTGAAGATTCAGGAATAAAATTGTCACTGGTAATTTGAAATGTCGAAGCGCTTTTTCCGGTCATGCTTTTGCAAAACTGTAAAGCAATGCTTGATAATCCGCATTGTAACTGGCCGGTTCTATGCAATCTCTTCATCAGTTGTTTTTCATGTTTTATTAAAAATTTTCAAATGCATATATTCGATTAATTCGAATAACTCGTCAGCGAATAAACCCAACCAGAATTTAGTGGCCCTAAGGTTTAGTGCTTGGTGGTGATGGCGAATTGCTCAAAATCAGGTTGATCTGAATCTATTGTTTTGTCCGCCTAGCCGTTTGGTTTATGACTGTCTTAAAGTTGAGCGATTAAAATCGTGTCGAAAGATGACGCTCGTCTTGCTGTGTTTGCGATAAATATGATTCAACAACAGGATAGTGGTTTGTGATGTGAATTTAGCAGTTATTCAAGATGTTGTCAATGAGTTGATTGTATAATTTACAAAGGGAACTTTGATTAGAGAAATTTGTGCGCTGTATTATGTGATTATGGAAGCTTTTGTGCTCGGTGGTTTCCAATCCATTTTGTTCCGTTTTTCAGTTTCACACATCTGCTGCGAAGAAAAGCAAGATCCTAAGAAGTGAAATAGCGGGATGGTTGCGTCGGAAGTCCCAATATGAGCAATTGAAATTGAGATTGTTGGGACAACGTAAAGAAGGCAAGCAAATGGGCGTCCAGATGAAACGTTTGAAGTTTCTCGAGATTAGCATGGAATTGTATGTCTGTTATGTCGCTGCACTGATGAGCGACAATAAGACCCGAGACGATGAAGAAAACGAATCCTTTATTTACGACGAAACCAAGATACGATGCGACCTTACTTAGGGTCGAGACAAGACACGACACGACAAGACAATAAAATCTCGTCCTTATATAGAGTTTGTTTGTATGTAAATTTATGGCAATAGACGACCACTCATACACAAATCAGCAGATCACCTATGCTAATTTGATCACATATGATAATTTGATCACTATACAACAATGCCGGGTAAACTAAATTTAATAGTCGTGTGTATTTTTGGCTGACTATTGCATAATGTGATGAACAATAGCCTCAACATACTTTTTCATGTTTTGGGATGCTCTTGAGAACAGAACTGAAGATTCAAAAGCTCTGAGTGCAGTGAACTTTGGTTTCAAATCTTCATATTACAAACTCACGAATCTTGGAAAGATAATAAATCTCCAACAACAATGGAATTTTCACATATTGACTAAAGTGTACCCTCTAATGAGCAAAGAAGATGAACTCAGAGTACTATGTAACCTTGGAATATTCCGCAAGGTCTTCTTTGATGGAGAAATGAAGTATCTCTGGCAACTGAGAGCAGCTATATGGATCTCACTGAATATTCAGCAAGTGTTGGTGATATTTCCTCAAGTTCCTAGACCAGTTGGTCCAGTTTGGACAGGAGATGATTATGGCATTGTTCAACTTCACAGTTGGTAGTTGTTACCAACACTCGAGGCAGAGGATGCAGTACCATGTCCTGCTATATCGTGTGTGTATAATTTGCATGGAAATTATCGATTCAAATGAATGATTGTTGTTGAGAATGGTTGTTGTGGAGAAGTGTTGTTGGGAGTTTGTTGAAAAGTGAAGTTTTGTTGTCAAGTAAATTGGTGGCTCCGTATTGGGACCGTCGGTTGACTCGGCGTTATTGTGGACCTGTCCAATTGTTATTGGATTAGCAGATTGTTGGATTGGTGGTTGCGAAAGCAGTGAGAAGCAAGTTGCTGAGGAGTAATTATCGAAGTGAAGTTATTGTTGTTGAAGGAAGGTGTTTGAAGTGGAAAGAGGAGACTGAAGGTATCGTCGCTGAGTGAAGTCGTTATCGGGCCCCGTGTTGAGCGAATAATGATTGGACAAGAAAATAGAAGATTCATCGATCGACATTATTCAATCGTTGTTGCTATTCAACCAATGTGTCATCGACAGTGGACAAATCAATCAGATCCAAAGAAGAGGGGAAAGTGATTTTAATCATCTTCTTTCCTTTTGAAGTCTTCGTAATTATATTGTTGCACCCCTTTAGAGGTTCGGTCCAGCCGCTCTCAAGCCAACCTTGGTCAGGAGTAACTGCATGCTGTGAATTATGGAAAAGTCGATAAAACGTTTAAGCATATGAAAACAATGATGACGAGAATGAAACTCGTAAAACTGCGAGAGTTCCATTCACAGCGATTGCTGGATACATGCAAAGGTGGTGTATTTGGTTCCAAATACCCAAGAATCTGAACGACAAAAAACTTGGATGCGTGATGAGTCAAGTGATTCCAGTATTTCCAATGGAGAGTAGTTTGTGTGCGAAAGTTGACTCAGCCATGCGGAGATTGAAATGCATTTCTGTAAGACAATCGCTTCTGCCGTTCCAATGGGTTGTGCGATGAGGTTGGACTTCAATGCGTCTCATCCTCTCGAAATAATTTTATGAGACTACCAGTTAGTGATGAAAGTATTAGCTCCTGTTTTTCGCGCTAATGACAGTCCTAGATAGATATTTTCGGTTGATCGTTGCATAATGGTTGGAAGCTGCTGCTCGTAATCCAGTTTTGAAAGAGTGGTTTCGCATTGAGGATTATTTAGTGGAATTCAAGATACTAACGGAACTAACGAGAGGGTGCAAGTGACTGAAGTTCGAAGAATTTTACATTAAGTGGCTCAGGCCAGAGTTGCAGTACTCTTCGGTTCTTGGTTGATGCTCTTGATGTGGCTCAGGGGCGACGACAGTATACGGTGTTCAAAAGTGTGATGTTATCAACCCAATATATGGCAGCCTTCTGCGCCTTAGGAGATCCCATGGATGTTTCCAAGTAAAAAGTTACTTCAGATGGGTGCGAGTATTTGAGAAGTAGAATCGGACCGGTTCCCGCAAGAGGTTTCTTTTAATGTTTTCTCGGGACTTAGCTCAGCCATCCGTTTGAAAATGTTGGGAAACAGGGTATCCGCGGTAAACTGTGACCCTTAACTAAAAAAAATACAGTTGTTGCTGCGCAGAACAGGAAATTGCGAGATGATTCAAGCCATCTTGGATGTCGAGGATTCTTAGCAGACAGCGTGTTCGAGGGTCCAGAATCGTCAAGGAATACTGTATTTCGCAGTGATCAACGTCGGAAAGGGAAGTGATAAGTGATATTGTCTTTCCTTTTCGTATTGAAATTGTTACTGTGAAATCCTATCCCTTTGGAAATTCATCAGATGTACTCCCTCACCAGAGGAGAGTAAATAAAGTGCCTATAGCTATGTATTGTGGCTGGATGAGATGACACATAACGCATTCAATCTCAATTTCTTTTATTATCTTAATGGATCTATATTCTTACACCAATACACTCATGCTTACAAAATTAATATCTATTCGGGATCTTGCACATGATGACCGGCTAATGCCGTCTCTGTGTAACGTATCCCGACGTTCTTATAACAAACATCTTTTATTCTTTTGTAAACAACCTCAAAGTGAAAGGATAACACAGTTACCCAACGTGTGTTATCTCAGAGGATACACAAAAGCATTTGCTTTCGGTAAACCTTAGGTTTACCATTGTGATCCGGAAAACCCTTAGGATTCTCCAGCCTTATCATTTATATCACTTCTGATTTATTTCAGTCTACTTCCACAATGCTTTCCAAACGATCAACAGTGCTATTCAACAGTTAATAGCTTATAAACTCCATCATACATGCCTGTTATTTTTTAATTATAGCAATTTGAAAGGGTAACACAGTTTTAACCTTTCAATAATCAATCAACTGTGCCAGCTTTGATCAATAGTGCATTTCCTTTTATTTGATAACTGTGTAGTAGTTACTTTGATTCTCTCGTCTATTCACAATATTTGATGTGCATATATCATCTTATATCATTTAAAAGTCTCGATCCATCGCGTTTTTGTCATTTTTCAATACCAACCAATTTTGTACGGCAGTTTCATTTATTCTTCGCAAACCGCCATCTTTCAGCATGATTATTTCTTACTACATTACACAACCTTTTTTCAATTATTACTACCCTTTTAATTACTTGTAACCTCATATTCGTTCTAATACTTGACCTCTTAGAAACTTCTCTTTCCAAATTCATTCCCTTACTTGTTACGCTCTTTCATGGTTTTTCCTTATCATACGTCTCACTTTAGTTACATATCTCATTCCATACGGGGTTATACGTATCGTTCTGACGATGGCCCGCGTATAACCCGGAAGTACATGTCAACGATTCAAGGCCGAAACATGTACTTCCAGTCTCAGTCATCCTTTAATAAACATTTCTTATATTTCAAATCATCATCTTTCAACAATATCTTTTCGCTTCTCGGTGTTCTCATTTTCCTTTCAAGTTCGCTTCTCGGTGTTCTCATTTCATCTGACATCTCTTTATTCTAACCCATTTAAAACTAATTTTAAATTTCCATCTCTAATAAATCTTACTTCCGTTTTCTCCTAACGCATTCAATCTCAATTTCTTTTATTATCTTAATGGATCTATATTCTTACACCAATACACTCATGCTTACAAAATTAACATCTCATTGTCAGTGGACAGATCTCAATGTTCGAAATAGACGGACCGTACTGTCCGTTTTAATCTGCATTCATACTTACTAAGAGCGTAAAAATTGTTTCCTGTTTTAATGAATTACACTTTATGGTCGTTTGGCGTGATTTGTGTTGTAATAACCGATCGTTGTTCGGTAAAGGACAGTATCGATTAGCTATTTTGCGGAGTCGTGTTAGTATTTTATTGAATCTTTCATCATTCAAATTTATTTCGTATCGTTTTCATGATGGGTTTTGTTTGTTACTTACAATTAATGAAATCAGATCATATATTGTTTTATCTGTTTAACTTTGAAAAAAATTTGAGAAAGTCGCAGAATGAAAATCCTAGTGAACGAACTTCGACGAGAATACTACCGTCGGAGTAACAGCATTGTGCGCTTATATTTCAATTAAATTCAGTCTTCTTTGGAATTTTTTGCGCGTTCTTCATACAGTGAACAATAAAAATTCGGAAAATTAAAGGAGTAGTGTTCAATAGCTATTGTTGTATGAATACTTTCCATTATTTATTTCTCCGCATTCATACTTGCTAAGAGCGTAAAAATTGTTTTCTATTTTGATGAGTAAAAATAAATCTGTTTCCTGATTTTAACAAATTTCCTTATGCGCTTATATTTCGATTAAAGTCAGTCTTCTTTAGAATTTTCTTGCGCTTTCTTCTTCATATAGTGAAAGAGAAAAAGTCGGAAAACGTATCGTTTTGAAATGATAAATCATATCATTCTCTTTCACACGATCCATTTGAAATATCAACATTTTGGTTTTATATTTCCAGTAAAACATTCATTGTTCTCTTTTATTTCTCTTTCAAATGTTATTTTTATTTTCCTTTCAAGTTCGCTTCTCGGTGTTCTCATTTCATCTGACATCTCTTTATTCCTTTCAATTTTTCTCCAAATCTCCGGAATTCTTTTCATTGGAATGATTTTCCATACCATTTTCAAATAGCTAAATTTTGAGCATTTTCTTTTTTGTGGTAGAGCTCTTGTTTTATATTCTTGTTTCTATTTTACGCGAACTGTCTCATGATGTGTTCGGATCTCTCCATCATTAAATATAGTGCACTTATGAATTTTGAAAATTATTACTGGTTGTGTTTCAGCGATGGATGTGACTTGAGACGTTTTATATTTGCATGGTGTTACAATTTTGGAGTGTAGTTCTAATTTGACGGAGCAAGTGGTAAGGGTGAGAAGAGAAAAATGCAGTGTAACAGTTTAAATGAAAAGAATTCTTTCGATCGATATGCGAGATCGATCTGATAATCGTTTGATCATGGAAATGTTATTATTAGTTACGGTCTTGATATTGCGTTCCCTATTGGACTATTTGCATTGTTTTGACCCATTTGCTGTCACATCTTATGTTGGCTGTCTTATGCCTTTATCATTATTCCACCTTAGAATATTCATCACCTTTCTGTTAGAATATCTTGCCATTAGTATCGCATTGTACTTTTTCAAAATATACTTTTTCACTTAATTTTGATGCTGTTCGCGCTTGAGACAGTGCTATTTTTAGACTACATCAAACTGATCTCGTCGATCTATCCGAGTGCGATTTTTAAGCCTTGTTGAACAGTGATCTCAATTTAATGTATTTGTGAGATTATTTTTTGTAATGGCTTTTTCATCATCATAGCATTTACACTTTCAATTTAAAATGTTTCAAATTGCATTTTCAGCTTACGATTCATGGTTATGAACCGATAATGATGAGTCATTATCCCAGTGATTTTTTTTTGTTGTTGGTAAAGGCAGAATGACAGTGATTACTTCGAGCATTCTGTAATATAAAAGTAGCAGATTGATATATTAATTGAAACACCCGAGTTTGAGTTGATTATAAAGGCATTGAAGGGTTTGTCTTTTTTATAGTATTGTAACTGAATATCATGCATTCGTTTTTCTCACTTTTCATAATTTATCACTTATGCATGTTGCTGATCGCACTCAAAAGAGTATTATTTTATTAAACCCTGTTAACTGTCTAATCGATTGCTAGTAATGATAGGTTTGAGTTTAACTGGAAGATAATATCAGTATGAGTTAATTGCAAGATTATTTTCGTAATGGCTTGTCTGTTAGGTTAATTCTATCATCTGCATTCTCAGTTTGTTCCATCGTCTATGATTTTAAACGAGTTTTCACGAAGAAGGAAAGGAAAGCGAAGGATTTGTCTCTCTCAGAACTCTAATCGCAACTCATTTTTTTCGCGCAAAATTTTCACTTCTTCAACCCAAATAACTACGATATGGGCTGCTTTGAATAATATATGGACTGCTTCGAATAATTGTGTCTCAAGTATGAGAATGTTTATAAGGATCAAGGGAAGCATGCAACAGAAAAATGCGAGCAGCAAATTTGATCAGAAGGTTAATAGCCCGAGTTTGACAACAATTATAAGGGTTAAGGAAAGGAACGTAAAGGATCAACCACTCAACTTCGAGGCAACAATGACTGAACAAGGAAGGGAAAATGAACGATTCGTCTCTCTCAGAATTCTAATTGCAACACATTTTTTCTCGCAAAGTTTTCACTTCTTCGACCCAAATAACTATGATATGGACTGCTTCGAATAATATATGGACTGCTTCGAATAATTATGTCTCAAGTATGAGAATGTTTATAAGGATCAAAGGAAGCATGCAACAGAAAAATGCGAGCAGCAAATTTGATCAGAAGGTTAATAGCCCGAGTTTGACAACAATTATAAGGGTTAAGGAAATGAAATTAAAGGGTTTATGCCTCTAAATAATATCATCGTTGTATCATAAAGTGTCCTTTACAAAGGTCAATTGCAGAAATCAGTATTATTAACTGATGATGTGAAACGAAATGGTTATAACTAACAATGCGTTTCAGCAAATTGTCAATCTATTGCAGTGAAAATATTTTGATATGGACACTTTCTGATAATAAATGCTCAAGCTTGAATATTAATTATGAAGATCGAAGGAATGAAAACTTTCATATCGCAAGTTTGAGAATAATTGTAAACATCAAGGGAATCGAGAAGAGTAATTGTTTCTTTGGATATCTTCGTCGCACTTTATAAACTATCATCATGAAGTTTCACTTTCAGAAATGAAACATGAAAATGTCGGACCAGAGAAAACCATACGATGGCACTGATAGTGAGTAGTTTCGGCTTTAAGCGTTATCATTTATTGCAATGGTTTTCCTTTCTGATATTGAGCGCGATGACGATTTCGCACCAATGAGAAGTTCGTCCTGCTACGTAGCAACGCTCGCCCACACATTTTCAGAAACGTTATCCTTGAACTGCAGGAATTGGACTGAACAACTCTTACTCATCCGTCATATTCAGCCGATTTGTTTCCGACCGGTTACCACTTTTTCAAGCATCTTGATTATTTCCCGAAGACGAAGCAGTTTGAAAATCCAGATGTAATCGAAATGACGTTGAAGGATTTCATTGCATCCAGAAATACGAAATTCTTTTGTAAAGGAATATAAAACCTTGTATGTAGATGGCAGGAATGTGTTGAATATACGACTATGTATATGCATGTATAATATATAGATGGCAGAAATATGCTAGGAGGATATGATATCACCGAAACTACTCAGTACCTGTCTATAAATGGTATTTGAAGGGTCTGGCAATTTTGATGCCCTTATTTTCATTTAGAATCTTTTAGGACTGTCATTATCTGACTCCAGTTGTGTGAAATTAGAATAATGTCATAAGCAAATCTTTAGCGAAATTGTTCAGCGGTTTTCCGTCAATTTTGATGCCCTTACTTTCATTCGGGAGGGAAGGAAAACTTTGAGCTAATAAGTGAGGAAAAAGAAGTTTCATGAAGAAAAACTTGTTTCTCCATTAGTGGGTCAGATTTTTGAAAAAGAGAAGACATCATGGGAACTTACCCGGTCTAGTCATTGAAAGTGGTCTTCCGAGTTCTATGTGGAAGGGTCATGTCACAAAAATGTGAATGAATCAAGATAAATTCAAATCACGTATGACTGGGTGAATGCTAAAAAATATGTCACTGAACTTTTTCTATGTTTTAACGAGAAGGGAACTCGAGCAGGTCGGTGTAGAAATGCTGTCGTCTTTAGTCTTATCCACAGCATTTAACCGGCGAGTTGCTTTCATGTAAAGAGTTTAAATTAACCGCAAGGTTATGGCTATGAATCGATGGATGAACGATTGTGAAATTTGGAAAAAATGATTCGAAGTCGAAAATGGATCAAAAAGATGAGATATCTTTTTGCGAACTGTGAGAACTTTTAAAGAGAGATGTGACGGCATATTTCTTGAGTTATAGTGAGATGAAAAAATTAAATATTGTCGAACCGAATTGTGTCATTAAATATCATCTAACTGAATGTCTCCAATACCGTTAACTTTTTTGTGTATTTACACCGAAAAAGTTAATGATATTGAAACCATAAACTCTAATTGACTCAATTTAAATGCTCTGACGACGCTTATTGAGAGGAGTTTTTAATGAGCAAGTGATCATAATTCAGGATTTCTGAACTTTTGGTCATCTAGTCCTTTTACTTTTCTTTTTTTGTGGAGTCATAAAGTGTTTTGCGAAGCTATTTCGTTCGTGTCACCTTATCGAACATTTGGAATGCGAAGACTTCAGTGCTTTTACGTTGTAACACTTGTGTTTTTATCAATTTGATAAATGCTATTTTAAAAAAATTCAAATGCTGTGCAAATTGATACAACAAAGTGAATGTCGTTGATAGTCATTTTTATTATGTATGCATTTGCAGAATATTTTTGTTAATGCTCTTCGATGCTAGTTTTACTGTGCACTCGTCTGCTCACTATCAACATTTGATTGACGGATTTAATGAGAGTTGAAAAAAATTTGCTTCGAAGAATGATTTTTGAAACGTTTGTGGGTTATACAAATATAACTTGTAGTGTTCATTTAAACTTCATTTGGAAGTTTAAACGATAGAATTCGTTTCGCATTCAAAACAATAATAGTGTAATGGTGTGATTTTGTCTTATCAGTAAAAATCATTAAGTGCTGAAGCTTTCCCGTATTCATCATCAGTATGTGGGGTGATCTGGTTTATTGTTAGTAAGTGCTATGTAAATGACTGAACACAAAATCTTTTTTCCTTCTTGTACTTTACTTTTAGCATCATTCATTTAAGATGGTTGTGTTATTTAACAATGTCAGTTTCGTCATTCATTTAGTTGCTTGATCAGTTAACGTATTTCGCGAATTAATTTGCCCTCTTCGTGGATCCCTCCATTATGAACGCATCCTCCCGTATAAAAATTCGGGAAACGTATAACCCATTGACGTTCTCACTGTAGAAGAAAGACTGCGCATGTTTATTTATTGAATTGAATATTTATTGAATTTACTTGTTCGAATTGAATTATTTATTGAATCTATCTATTGAATTTTTTCGTAATTTCTTTTTTTGTTACGTATTGTTTCTTATTTGTTTATGTTGCGCCATTTTTTGATTATTGTGCTTGTTGTTCGTTTATTTATTCGTTATTCGTATTTTTTATTCATCGTCAGTAATTCATTTAATTGTTCGATGGTTTTGTTGTTAAATTATTTATTCGTTTGATTGGCAGTTCATTTTGCACTGTAATGTGTTAGTTGATTTGTTGAGACTAATCGCTGTTTGTAATTGATTACAATACCAAGTAAACGTGGAAGTTTTAACGAATTTGAAGCCGCATCGTTGAATCAGCAGTCAGATAACGAAAGAATTGTGTAAAAGTTATGTCTGCGAAAGCCGTCAGCGAATATACGGGTAAAGAGTTACTATATCGTCAACTGAAACATGTGGATTTCGTTAGTAAACCAGAGGCAGTGACAATAGCTGATGGCGATGATTTTGATATGGCAATCAGTGGTGCGGTATGGCTGAAACAGGGACAGGTTCGTTGAAATTATTTCACTAGAATCGGGTTCTTAGAAGCAGCAGTTATATTACGAATATTTCCACTCATATATGAAGAGCAGAAACCGTGAATATTTCTGTCCATCGTTAGTCACTAATTGTTGAAAGAAATGGTAAATTGCAGAAAGGTGTTATCAAACCAGATCAGTTGATAAAACGTCGCGGAAAGCATGGCCTCGTGAAATGTGGAGATTTGACTACCATTCATGAATGGTATAGAGCGAATAAGGGTAAAAGTGTACAGGTAATAAATCCAGTTAATATTTGAAATCGCCTCAGTTCGGTATTTGAATATTCAGCTAACTCGCAATATTCCTATGCAATGATCATGATTAATTTCGAATTCAGATCGGCAAAACAACGGGTCTCTTGCATAATTTCATCATTGAACCGTTTGTTGAGCACACTCAAAATGACGAAATGTATATAGCGATGTTGAGTCGTCGTGATCATGACATTATTATGTTCTACGAAAAAGGTGGTGTCGACGTTGGCGATATTGATACCAAGGTATTGTTTGATATTATCGGTTCTGCGATAGTTCTGCTTCATCCCTCTCAATCTAGCATTATAGTGAGCTGAACGTTTCCGATTGTACTCTGCATATTTATAACTGTTTTTTCGCGTTATTAATTGATTTTGTTAACGTTGTTCAGTGTTGCGTTGATTGTTACTCAAAATGTTTTTCTATCGAGAAGAACACTCCTTCGAAATATAACATTGTAACTGTGTGAAACTTGTTTAGATGTCTAGACTGTTAACTGAAGAAATAATGTGCATTTTATAGGCTCGTAAATTGATTGTACCAGTGAAACTTGATGAAGCATCGATGACGTTACCAGAAGATGAACTAGCAAAACTGGTCGATCCGGTTCCAGCTGATAAGAAATCGTGTGTTTTTACGCTAATATTCATTCATTTATTTTGCAATCAATTCATAATATGTACAAATTCGAACGTTCAGTTACTTTTCATCAGTTAAGATTTTTGCAGTTATGTGGCAACCTTTATCAAAGAACTCTACAATGTTTATAAGGAGAATTTTTTCACATATCTTGAGATTAATCCACTTGGTGAGTGTTTTTTTCTAATTGATTCGCTCGTTTTTTCTTAATCTCAGTCATTCAGTCGAGTTTATTTTTGAGGTATCATATCTTTGGAACGTTTCCTTCAAATTTTTTTCCAAATAATCTCTCGAGGAAATCTTTTTTTTGGTTTCCAATTTCGTTTTTCATCAATCGACATATTTCTTGCAGTTGTTGTGGACGGTAAAGTGCACATTCTTGATTTGGCTGCTAAACTCGATGAAACGGCTCTGTTCTTGTGTTCGGAAAAATGGAAAACACGAACTGGTCATCCGGTCGTTTTTCCGGCACCGTTCGGTAGAGATCTGACGAGTGAGGTGAGGCTTATGGATTCGTGATAATTTCCCAGTTGAGTTTACATCTGAAATAGTATTCATGCGATGAGGTGATAATAGGATGTGAATCGTTTTTGATGAGCATTTCCGATGAAGTGATTGAAGTTTTGTTGGTCGCTTAAGGAGCAGTATATCGCCGATTTGGATGCGAAGACAGGTGCGTCGTTGAAATTAACGATTTTGAATCGCAACGGACGTATTTGGACGATGGTGGCTGGCGGGGGTGCATCGGTTGTTTTTGCGTGCGTTAGCATTTCATTATCACGCTGCTTTTCTGGGTGGATTTTATTATTGGACAGTGCTATCAAGTGGATTGAATCAACATTTAAATGTGATTCACTTCGGTCCGCAACTAAAGACAGGCACCATACTTCTTGAGCAAAAGATACATGCACGATCTCTGTTCTGTTTACCAGTTGAAAATTGAACAGTAAGAGAATTTGAGTCATCTGGAAGAGAGATTGGACACACTTCAGTTTGATGACTTCTTCGCTCTTAAGTGGGTTTCATCCTATTCAAGTGCCTCCGTTTTTTTCATCACCTTTTAATCACACCAGTGGAAAGGTATTACGAGCCATATTTTAGGGATACAGTTTGTGATTTGGGTGGTGCAAGTGAACTGGCAAATTACGGTGAATATTCGGGTGATCCAAGCGAAACACAGACTTTTGAATATGCGAAAACTATTCTTGGTATTATGACTGAAGGTGCGCCAAGACCCGATGGTAAAGTGCTGATTATTGGCGGGTCGATTGCTAATTTCACCAACGTTTCAATGACATTCAAGGTTTGTGCAATGTATTCAGCTGTATTTTTCGTTCATTTTGGTAATTTTCGGACTTTTTTTGTGAAAAATTCTTGATGTACGTTGATTCTATGTGCCAGAATTCTCATCTTACCTGTTGATTCTCTTTCCCTTGACGGATAAATTTTAGTAGTTAGAGAATTTCAAACTTCAGGGTATTGTTCGCGCGTTTGAAGCATTCCAAGAGAAGTTACGCGAACATAAAGTAACAATTTATGTACGACGTGGAGGACCAAACTACCAAGAAGGTTTACGAAAAATGAAAGAAAGCGGTAAGTTTCATTGAGTTTTTGTGTGAAGTTGTTAAATTTGGAAGTTTTGTATGTCAAGAAGAAGACAGTGAATCGTCGAGTCGTTACAAGTGAATGTTTGGGTTGCAAAATGTCGATACGATTGTTTTTCAAATTGTTATCAACGAGTGCAGTTGATTGCTTTTGAATATCTAATTTGATTTTAATTCAGTTAATGATTTGTTGTTATTCTATACATTTTTATTAGGATCACATATGTTTTGCTGATCTTAAAAATTTTTTGAATTTTACTAATTGCAGGCATAAAATTGAATTTGCCAATATACGTCTATGGTCCAGAAACGCATATGACGAGTATTGTTGCGGCAGCTTTGGGTTTGAAACCTCTACCCGATACACCGCACGCTCCACAGACAACTGGACAGTTCTTACTGCAACCCGAACGCAATGTACGTGATACCATCCATCTCTGTCCAGTAATTCACTTCTGAGAATTATTCTGAATTGAGAGATTCATGATTGAGCGTGATATTTTAAAGGATCTATATAGGCACTTTTAAGGCTATGTGGGTGCCACCTTCAAGCCTACCGTACTCTCAAGTTTGTCTATTAACACATGACTTTGTGTACACCATTCGATCCAGCAGAATCTATCCTCGAAACTTTGTACATCCTCGATTGTCCTATCCATCTCTCGTATAACAATTTGAATTTAAATGAGCAACGTTGGAATTGTGAATTTGTTCGTTCGTTCGTTTAATAGATGCATGAATTTCTTCACATTTCCACCAGATTCTATTCTCAATGTGTTTTGAGCAGTGCTGATGTTAATCTTGAAAGGTTTTCAAGATTAACAGTGAAAATGCTGATTCAGACGGCCGGAACCGTGCCATCGGCGCCAGTCTCGAATGTGCCAACATCGCCACGTCGTAAACAGCCACGAGTTGCGTCAGCTGGTGATTCCCAAGTGGAAGGCGCTAACGGAGTGATGAATGCAATGGATTTGTACGGCAGTTTGTTCGAGTCGGATACGAAGGCGATCATTTGGGGACAGCAAATTAAGGCTGTTCAGGTTTGTTGCGCTGGAAATTTGTTCTAGTTTAGTATTCATTAAATATGTTCAATTGGATATATAACATTTCAAATTTCTTTTAATTTTGATATTATCACGTAAGTAGTGATTGAAATGTCGCTGATTATTTCTTATGTAAATTTCGTATTACGTTACGTGATATAATGTGCGAAATCGATTAATTTAACATTTGATTCAGTGCAAGGTATTTGATAATTATTTGATTGCGATCAGAATGTTTGATTCAGTGCAGATCATTATTAAGGTTGTGTTATTACAGGGAATGTTAGATTTTGATTTTGTGTGCGGACGTGAATGCCCATCGGTTATTGCATCAACTTATCCGTTCACTGGAGACCACAAACAAAAGTTTTATTTCGGGCATAAGGTCAGCGGCATAAATTGCTTTTGAAAACGTTTTTATGGGTTGCGCGTTCAATTTTGTTTAATTTTGGTCTTTAAGAAATGTTTTTTGTATATTTGTGGATCGTGGCACTAATTGTGAATTCGTGAATTCAATTAATGCAAACGTATTTTTCGTTCAAAAACATGTCCCTTGTCCA
This sequence comes from Anisakis pegreffii, assembly GCA_035041965.1. Classification (NCBI taxonomy): domain Eukaryota; kingdom Metazoa; phylum Nematoda; class Chromadorea; order Rhabditida; family Anisakidae; genus Anisakis; species Anisakis pegreffii. Next base: position 111,759 of record JAPYMA010000172.1, on the reverse strand, counting down.
GTTGCATTGATAGTTTTGAGGGAATGTTTTAGCATACGAATGTTTGAATCTTATTTGATTCAGTCTTTCGTTACGATTAAATTTGCGAAACTGTTTTCGATTCTGAGATTATTTCTAGTCAAATTTTAAATCATATCATAACTCGCCTTACAGTTTCATTTACGATGATACTTTACAAAATGTTCTTCTAGGTTGATTTCTTTATTTATATTTCCTGTATGCAAGTTTTATTTCATGTGATCTCTTTTCTCTTTTTAAGGAAATCCTTATTCCGGCGTATAAATCGATGAAGAGCGCTTTCGTGAGTCATCCGGAGGCATCAGTAATGGTCACATTTGCATCACTGCGATCCGTTTACGAGACCGTTCTGGAAGCTCTGGAATATCCACAAATTCGAGTGATTGCGATCATCGCTGAAGGAGTACCGGAAAACTTGACGAGACGATTGATTAAGGTTTGATTTTTTGGTTCGGTTGGTTCAGGTTTTGTGATTGTTTTTTGCTGAAACTTTAAAAAACATTCAGTTTTTGAATGCTTATCATTCACTTGATGATTGTATCAGTTGCTTATCGTATTTGATTATCATTGCGAAGACATTTACAGCAGATTCATCGCAGTGTTCATCTGTTTCGATAGTTTTAGGTGGCCAACGAGAAGCAAGTCACCATCATTGGTCCAGCGACAGTAGGTGGAATAAAACCGGGATGTTTCAAGATCGGTAATACGGGTGGTATGATGGACAACATTCTGGCATCAAAACTCTATCGACCCGGAAGGTCCGTCACTTTACACAGCATATATGTTTAGTTGAATTGCATTCTAGTGTTTCGATTCTCGTTGTTGTTTAGGTGAATTAGTGGTGATTTTAGGCTTTATTGGAACGCTTAACTGTTATAGGAAAAACGATTGTTTTAGTGGGTATTCCCAGTTTTGTGCATAGATGATCGAATGTTCCTCTTTTCGGACGTTGTTGTTTCAATGTTTGGCGTAGGGGAAATGGAATCGATAGATATTTTTATTGTATAGTTGAAGGTTTCAAAGAAATTGAAATTTCCTTCTTTAGAATCTAGTACAGTGTATTCATCCGTTGTTTTCTTTGGAAAAAGTGGATCTTATTTGAAATTTTCATACATTAACGGCTAATTTTATAATGAAAATATTAATTGCAGTGTGGCATATGTATCGAGATCAGGAGGAATGTCAAATGAACTGAATAATATCATTGGTCAGAATACCGATGGTGTATTTGAGGGAATCGCTATTGGTGGTGACCGTTATCCGGGCAGTACCTATACTGATCACATTCTCAGATATGAAAAGGATGAGAGGTTCGTTTCATTAATTGAATGCGTCTTTGATTTAAACAATAGAATTAATTTTATGAGAAATCTTTTCTTGATTTCACGACATCTCTTAAATGTTGAATTATTTCAGAGTAAAAATGATGGTGATGTTGGGCGAAGTTGGCGGTGAAGAGGAGTACAAAATTGTGAAGGCGTTGAAAGAGAAAAAGATAACGAAACCGTTGGTTGCATGGTGCATCGGAACATGTGCTGACTATATCACTTCTGAGGTTTGCATTTCGTTTTATTTTTTGATTTTGTTAAATTCGATCGCTTTGGTAGGAAGTGAGATGTGGAGCGTTGTCTTTTCAGTGTATAGGTCAGAAACGATTGCAGAATGCTCAAAATATGCGTACAAATCGTTCTCTTGATGCCTAATGAATAATCTTTTTATGCTATTGTGATAATGAATGTTCAAATTTTAGTTGCAATTTTTATGTCAAGACTGGATGTTATTACGAAAATAATTGGATGTTTTATTAAAGGTTCAATTCGGTCACGCTGGTGCATCAGCAAACGCAAAATCCGAAACGGCTGCAGCTAAGAATGCGGCACTGCGAGAGGCTGGAGCCTACGTGCCGGCGTCTTTCGACGATTTGGGCACTCAGATTGCATCTGTCTACAATGATTTGCTGGAGAAAGGTGTAATCAGACCAAAGGAGGAACGGCCACCTCCGGCTGTGCCGATGGATTATGCGTGGGCAAGAGTGAGTTATTTATTGCGGGCGCATTCTTTGATTTGTATGGATGCTCATATATTTTTTGTGCTTTCGTAAAGGCAATAGTGCTCGTCAGTTAAAATTAGTGAACGAGCAATTCATTTGATTGATTCGTGTATTTTGGTATTATTTTTGCAGATAGATATTATTTTATTCATAAAAAACAGACAGTTTCGAGATAGCTACTGATGGAAGTTGTTTAGGAATTGGGTTTAATCCGCAAGCCAGCTTCGTTTATGACATCGATATGTGACGAACGTGGTGAAGAGCTGCTCTATGCTGGTGTCCCAATCACCCGTGTGCTGGAACAAGGTTTAGGGATTGGAGGTGTACTCGGACTGCTTTGGTTCCAGGTTGGAAACTTTCTCATTTCCATTTCCATTAAATTTTCAATCCACCGAATCTGCTGAACCAGTGATATATTTTATGTGTTTCTTTGATTATGATATGTCAATTGCAGAAAAGATTGCCAGAATATGCGAATAAATTCATCGAAATTTGTTTGATGTTGACGGCCGATCACGGACCGGCGGTAAGTGGCGCACATAACACGATTGTTTGCGCACGTGCTGGTAAAGACTTGATATCGTCGTTGGTCTCAGGCCTGCTTACGATTGTGAGTTCTTCTAATTGTTTTGATTCAAATGCTTGGCTGTCTGCTCGAAAACTATTCCTTTGGGCAGTTTTTGAATTTTTTGATGTAACTGGTAGTTAATACAAGTAGTCTTTCGGGAATTTTAGTCAGCCCAGCTGTACATTCACCATGCTGTTGTCATTGTATTAAACTTAACGGATTTAACGGATTGTCGCGTGTATTTTCATGTGAATAAGTGAATGAATAAGTAAAATTTGGCGTCCACATGAAGGGTGTTTTCTGAGCTGTTGGGTTCCAAATGACGATGAGATCAAATAATGTTAGTGGGATAAAGTGGTGATGAGGTGAAACTGTGATATGATATTTAAAGGGTGATCGTTTTGGTGGTGCACTGGACGGTGCAGCACGCCAATTCAGTGAGGCGGTAGATAAGGGATGGAGCCCAATGCAGTTCGTGAACGAACAACGCCGAATCGGGAAACATATCATGGGAATTGGACATCGTGTCAAATCGGTTTGTTTGTGCCACTATTTTCATTGGTTTAATGTATTTGAAAGGTTATGATGCCCAGTGGATTCGTCTCGTTTTTGAAATTCTTTACATTTATTGTGAAACATTCATCGAAGACATGAAAGTCGAATTTGGGAGCTTTTGCAACTGTTAATGATCCCGTTAGTTGTTAACGGGTTGATTGATTGAATGCGTTGATTTTACAGATCAATAACCCAGATAAACGTGTAGAGATTCTGAAAAACTTCGCTTTGGATCGAACTAAGTTCAAGCAAGAGACACCACTTTTGGATTTTGCACTTCAAGTGGAAAAGATCACAACTGCTAAGGTTTGTGCTGGCATTCTTATCTCCACATCTGTAATTGATATTTTCATTACTTTAATAAAGTAAGAAAACTGCGGAACTGATCAAGGTTAATCTTTAGCAAACAATTGGTAATGTGATTCGATTGCTTCATAGTTGATTTTATTGGGTTAGTGATTATGAGAGAAATGATTCTTTAGAAGCCGAATTTGATATTGAACGTTGACGGTGCGATTGGTGTGATATTTGTGGACATTTTGCGACATTCTGGTATGTTTACGCCGGCAGAGGCACAGGAGACAATTGAAATCGGCGCATTGAATGGACTCTTCGTATTGGGACGAAGTGTTGGTTTCATTGGTAAGTGGATTGTTGGTTCTTTCATTATTGAGTTGTAGTGTTCAGTTTGTTCTATTATTCTGTTCGTATGTAACCACTTCAGGTATTTGGATATCAGTATGATTTGATAAAATTCAGAAGTTTTTATGGAGTGAAATATTTTTCGTTTTTCTCTGATATCGTCATTCGATTTTTAAAATTATTTTTTAAACAACCAATGATAGTTTTTAAAGGAATTTTCAAATTTCAGGTCACTACTTGGACCAACGCCGTCTTAAACAAGGTCTCTATCGACATCCATGGGACGATATCACTTACGTGTTGCCCGAAGGTGAATTTGGTATGGATCGTGAGGGTAGATAGTGCCCAGTTAATTCTAGTTGGATTCATGTAATAAAATCAATTATGCTTGTTTGTATGGCCATGCTGTAGTAAAGGATACACCTTGCAGTTGTCTCTATCAGTCGTTAACCTGATTGTCGTTTGCCGTTTTTTGTTTCATCGCCATGACTCATGAAGATGAATGTGTTTGAAAGAATGTCCTTGTGAAGCGTCAATGTGCAAACTATTCCCAAATGTTGATTTATTCGTGTCAAATGATATAAGATTCGATGATTTTCAATCGGTTGTTATTAATTAATGTCATTGTTCCGTTTTTTGTTTGCTTTGTTTTTGCTTTTGATTATCGATTTATTCGTTCAGCGATTTGTTCGTAAAAGATGTTGTTCATTCATTTGTTATTTGTTCAGAATTAAGTATGTCGTTGATTTCGTTTGATTTTTATGCACTCCGATGTATTTTTCTTCACTTAGCTGTTTATTTTACGTTGATTTTATTATGCTTTGATTGTGTTCGCGACTGCATTTGAAGGGAACATTCAATTTTTGAATTGTCGATAGTTGCGATTCGTTGATTGAGTGTTCATGCAATTCAATTGTTGTCTCAGTGAATAGTTCTGTTATGATTTCAGTTTTTCATTTTGGCTGTTTTTGAAGTAGTGAATTTGAATTTTGTTTTCAAATTGTTGTTGTTGTCGATTTATGACTGCGAAAGACTCAGAACTAACTCGTCTCTTTAACTCATCTTAGCTAGATTTCACTATCTAGTGATGAACGTATAGTGATAAGGATATAGAGATCAAGCGATTTCATGGTCTGCAGTTGCATGTCAGCAAATTTGATTCAGTAACTGATTCGTTCTCTGAAAGATGTATATCAGAAATTACAGTTGGCGAGAGATCGATTTCGAACACTTTTATGATAGCAAAGAATTCATCGTATTGATCAGAAGTGATCTTGTGAGAGAATAGTGTTGTTTTGCATTGATCAACTGTTCAGTTGATGGTGAGAACATGCATGAAATTGATTTATTGCGTGTTTGTTTGATTGTGTTGTTAGGTGGTTCTTTATTTATTTCGTCAATAGCTGTGTGCTTGTCCTAATCAACTCTGTTGTTTTCATCGTGATTATTACCTATTTTATTGGTTGTAATTTGCATTTGTTTAATCTACTTCGCACTTGAATTTCATAGGTTACATTTGGTTTCTGTGCATTTCCATGTATTGTTTTTCACTTGTTAGCCGTTTACTGTTACATTCGAATAAGCTGTTATATGAAGTCTTGTTAGCATATCGCTTCTTCCGTGATGTTCGCTGTAGAATGTGAAGTTCCTTTGTTTTATTCAAGACGGTTCGACGAAGGTGGTTTTGAATGAAGTTTGTGATAGGAATTGTCTAGGAAACAGTTAAGAATCGTTGAATTGTACTTGAGTGATACGCTAAATATAATACATGTAATGAAAGTTACTGATTTTGTGTTCGATTTCCGTGATATAATGTTATCATTTACACTTCATTAAAATGATTCGTAATAAATTGTATCATTTGAAATTAGGTTGACATGCTTTGACCGCACATAGTTGGCTAGTGAGAACTCAACTACAGTTTTTGGATTGGTCGAATATACTTTCAAACTCTTAGCGAGCATCAGATGAAGTGTTGGTTGTTGGAAGGGAGATGAATGATTGAAAAGAGAGAGATGAATTCGGGTATTGCACCTCAGTGCTGTTCCTGTAATATAAGTAGAACTTATCGTATGTTCAAATTCTCTATTCACAGAATCAATTTCTGCTTAAGAAGGAGAAGTGGGCAAATTGGCTTCACAGCTGGAGCACGCTTATGACTTGAGGGTTGTTTGGATTCTTTGTATTGAGTGAAGTAAAGAGCGATTACTTGAGAATAATGGAGTGTTAGGCGATTTGTCCGAAACGGCTGAACTGCAGTTGTCCAAAACAATTCAAGATTATGTGACGTTACTGAGAAGCATTCAGCGAATGTGAACGATTAACATAATTGCAATACAACATACGGCTTGTTCAAATAAACTATGCGTGTTTACATCATTCATTTAAGCTCGTATATGTTCGGTTTTGAGGGAAATTTACCAAAGAGTGCACAGATAATCGAACACACAACCTTCAAAGCACATTCAGTTGACGTATTTGTCATCAATTGGATAGATACCATTCGCACTCAGAATTCCCGAAGGACACGATCACAGATGTGGGTAGTAGATATGCGAGTTATGCAGATCGATGCGCAATGATTGAAGAAATCGGCTATGAGATGGGATTTGGGATTGTTTGCTGCATTGGATAAACATTGGGATTCAGGTCTTGAACATTGAAATTCCAAAGAATTTTAGACTTACAAAAAATGGTAGGCGAGGAAGTGATAGGAGAAAAATGATAGCTCAGCTTTAAATTCTATAAATTATCCCGCAAGGATAGCGGATTTTTTTGTAAACGCTTTTACGCGGTGAAATTACTCTGATTATTCTTTATGAAGATAATAGATCTATCGCATCTGTTCCATATTCACAATGTATTTACGGCATTTAACTGAAGAATTGTTGAATGAATGATGCCATCCTCTGAATTTTGCATTGAAAAACTCTAAATCGAAAACGCCACTCAACAATTTTGCCAATGCTTGATTGCATTTTTCGCGAAACGAGAAGCTGGTCACAAGGGAATTGGCCAAAGATATCATCGAAATGAGCTTTCATCCACGCTAATAAACATGCACGGTTTCGTTGCATGCACAGCAGCTTCCAGCGTGTATCTTTTCTTTTTGCTCTCGATGAATAGAGATGAACACTTTGAAGAAGAGAGTATGCGATGACATAGATTTGCTGGCAATGGGATAAATTGGGATAATGAACATGATTAGATTGGTCGAGATCGTTGAATAGTTATTTTGGTTATAAGATGCATTTTCGAGTTCGTTTCAATATCGTTCCATACTTACGCCGCAAAAGCGGCTGGCATTTATTGATCGAACTGTCCGGATCGTGGGACTGAGAAAATGCAATCGAGAAAAAATTATTTCCATCTCTATTTTTTTTAAACCAACAGATCTATTTTTGCCAGCAAACATGTCTGCCCATTTTTCAAAAGTGGAATAGAATCGCAATTATTATTGTTAGCGTTGACTCAAAGAATCGCACATCACTCGAAAAACTTCTTTCAAGCTGAACTCTTTTCATTGAATTGGAGGAGATTTTTTCTGAATCAACACGTCTCCCCATTCCACAAAATTGATTGATTCGTTTTTTATCGAAGGAATTGCAAGACTAATCAAGTGTCCTGCTTTTGAGAAATTGAATTTCTTCGCGCATTTCTTTATCACATACACTCAAACGTATTCTTGATTGTTGTACGGAAATCGCCTCCTCATTCGAATGCTCATTTTAAGGAGCGATTTTGATTGCTTTCAGTGAATAATTTCTAAACTTACGCAAGTTTCCATCGAAAAACTTTCATTTTTCATGCCACTTTCATGTTACAATGAAAAATCATTCGACAATGAGAATGTGCGAAGTTATTTGTGAAGTGATTTTTATTGCTCAAAGAGCAGTGCTCATTGAATTGCTTTCTTCATTGAAGCGTCATCATCTGATGATATCAACGAATAATCCTCAAAGGAAAAAGCAGCAGTAGCAGAGATTTGCCGACGACGACGACGACATGAAACGTTTCCGCGAGAAGATGCTTTGCTTATGCATATCGATTTGTGTCATTCATTCGATTTGACGACGACGTACATCATCTAAGTCGCTCGGCCACTCTTCATTTAAGCAGTAACAAACTCGATGGTTAGTTGCTATTTCGTTTTGCTTTTCATTAATTTGATTTTGAATTTTGACTTATATTTCTTCTTGTTTACTTCCTTATTGAATACAGCGATCAATATCTATCATAGAGGGATAGTTTTGTCTGCGAAACATGCGATCTGAGTAGATAGTTTTATTGAGAAGTAGTGGATGTAATGAAAATGTTTAAATTATGGGTAGGCATCGATTATGAGTAATGAATAATGTGATGAATAATCAATTAGTGAACACGTAATAACAGGGTAGATATGATGAATAGTTAAGTAAGCTAAATAGGTAAACATGGTAATAAATAAGGTATGAATAAGTAAAACATATTGCCCAATTCACCATGATGTTTAATTTATGGGATATCGGCATTCTACTAATTAACGTTCATGGTGGGTGATATCTCTGAAAAGTCTTAAAGCCTAAAATGTCGCATTTTTAATTGATAGTAAATGATAACTGATCAGGTCATGATCAGATATCAATTCAGAATTATTTTTTGATGTGAATTTTTCGTCTTCTCATTGGACAAACTATAACAACTTTTGTTAATTAAAGATGATGAATGCGGAAAATAGCGTGTTCTATTAATCATCGCAAATTGTTGCAGTTTTTTAAAAAATATTTTTAATTTTTCAGTCACTTTGTTTATGTTCCTTTGTAATAGTCAACAGTGAGTGTTTGATGCAGTACTTATATCGCCTACTTTCTTTTCGCCGTACCATCGGAAACCATTTTCTAAGTACTCAGCAACGAATTTTTTCTCAAAAGTAAACGGATACGAAAAAAAGACACGCTGACTATTTAAAGTTTGATGTCAGAAAGGTGAATCAGTCATTTTGAGTTTACATTCCAAAAAATTGAGCAAAAAATGTTGAGAGCTTTTTCAATTACAGAAGAATTTGCTAATAGTAAGCCTAAAATAAATTAAATTTATTTTTTGTCACTCTTACTTCTTCCCTTGTGGATTGTCTTTACGTGCTCATTGCACGGACGAACGTCGATGGAAATCGCTTTGTGGTAAATTTTATTGCAATGTTCGCGTGCGATATCGTGCATCATGTGCAATAAATAAAATGCGATTGAATTCAATACGCTTAGTTGTACTTTTTTGTGCCTAATAAGGTATTATTGGTGGTTGTTGTGTTTGGTTTGATATTTCATCTGCGTCACCGCATACAAATAAATACTTGAAAACCAATTTCCTGCCTAGTTTAGCATTTTAGCATTGACTGTACTCATTTATTGTAGTGTTTTTCTATGGAACCTTCAAGAATGTACTCAGTGCTGGTGGTGTAAGAGTATTAAAAAATTATCTATGACGAAATCCGGAAACAAGGATTAACTGGGAGGTGCTACTGATCTGGCGAAAACTAAGTATGTATCGATTATATGGTGGTATTTATGAATAAGATGATTTCATATAGTGAAAGTAAACACTGATAAAACGGCTAGTAACTCATATGTATAGTTTTAATAGAGCATGAAAATTTCAAAATGACTGCAATGTAATACTATACTTTTTCCGGCATTACATTCAATAATGTTGGTTATAGTATAGTATTCGAAAGGTAACATATATATTACTGACTTAAAAACGTTGACCGGCTAAGAAACGACGATCTATAAGAATAATTATTAGAAGAATCAAATTACTAAAATGCATTTGATTGACAAATAGTCTACGATCATTCACTGCTGTTCACCATTTTAAGCCACCATAGCAACTGACCGCTGAATGACCACTATCCATTGTGCATCGAAGGCAATCCTCTATTCCTAATCAATTTAGCTCATAAATTATAATAGCATTCAGTGGCAAAATCATTCAAGCTAATCCAGCAGTGTAACTAACCACAATAAACCTAGATGAACACAACACTCACTAATCATTATCCATTTTATAATCAATATTCCATTCGTTCCTTGTTTATTTATAAGTATATACGTACGTAAATTCATCATGTGTTCATGTTGCTATACGTATCTATGTGTATATCTCGATATCATGTCTTCTTGAATATCATCTATGGTTTGTGTGTTTTGTGTGACTATCATTAAAATTGGACACATCGAATGAGACTACTAGCTATTTGATGACAAGAGTGAGGCAGCGGAAACGAGACAGAGTAGGATATCGACAGCACATTGAAAGCATATTTCGAATAATGAGCCTTGAGACTTGCTTGGGTTGTTGGCTCTGGTTTGTGGAAGCTTTCAGATAGCATATTCTTTAGCAACAACATGGCTAGCATTGTTATACGTATGTAGTGGTAGCTGTTAATGTGCTTATATGACATGTATGTGTAACTAAATGCACTGGATATCAATCATTTCAGTGAGTTTATTTTGGTTTAATTTTTAAATGTTCGTTTTTTGATGTATTTTTAGACGTTTTCTCAAATTTCGTAGTGCTTGATAAGACAGCCATCCATTCCCTTAGGAATTATGCATCACGAGGCATGAGTTGAATGGATGCGTGATAAATTCGATTGCATTCTGTGAAGAAGTTGCAATTAAGGAATCAACAATAAGAATGAGTGATGGATAGCAACGATGGCTTGTGAAGCGTTAAGTTTGACGCTTAAGAAAAGAGTTATTTGAGAAGTGTGGATGCTAATTGATGAGATGACAGTTGAGAAGATGGAATAGCGAATGAAAATTTGAAATAAAAATTCGATAATTTTCAAAAAAAACTGCCATCGTTAAAGGTCTAAACTCATACGTGGCTTGCTGATAGTTGTTTGGTTTGTTGACAGTTCGAAAAAGAGTAGCTTATCAAGCATTTGCGAGGCGTTTTTTGTGGTATATTCTAAATTTTATGCAAAGATCTGGTATGTGATGATGTTCAGTAGTCTTATTGTCTCATTGATATGGCAAGCAATTTTGTGTGATTGCACTGAAAAATAACTAAAGTTAAAATTGTTATCGTTTGCCGACGCTTGTTATGATTATTATGATGGAAAATGGAGGTAAAATTGATTGCATTCAGCAAAAATATTTCATTTTCAAGAGATATATTGAGTATATAAATGGTAATATGGCATGATAATGAAGCAACAACAAGCGATATAATTGATTACATTTGATAGCTTCTTTATCGAATCGGAAAAGTTCTTTTGCATCTTCGACTTGTTTTTGCATGAATTCTTATCATTTTATTCGGTTTTATCGCCAATTTATCGTTTTATCATACGTTTACAATCGTATTGACTGATTTTTTGCCTTTATAATCAGTTGGAAAATGCCATCGCTTGTTGAAAAAGCTTCATTTGTATAGCTTTCACAGTACTTTATGCGGGTGATTCAATCGGTGTAGAAATTTATTATACTATTCCATATTGATGAGGTATGCGAAATATCTCATAGCATGTTTGTTAGTGACAATGGTGAAGATAATCTCAAAATAGATAATCAAATAAGAACCAAATCATAGCCTGGCTCAAACTCGACAACATCAACGTGTCAATACACCATTTGTTTTCGAGCAATGTTCCTCCCGCGATCTAAAGGAAGTTTTGCTGGAAGACGAATGGCGTATCAGTATTATTGATGCTGAAAACTGGTCAACCATCGTGATTTTGCTCCGTCAGAAAATAAACACATCTTAATTGTCGGATTATTAGAGTGTGTTGTGTCTTCTTGTCGTTTGAATCATATCCTCTCAGTTCGTTTTCCTTTCTCCACGCCACAAACATCTTTTCAGTATTTCTTATCAATTCAAAGTCTCGAAACCTATCGTGTTTACATTCGCTATGTAATCAGCTTAATGAACTGCCTCCTTTTGCGGTTGTCATGAAATTGCGATTGCAGTCATGTGTATGTATGCTAGATCATGAGTCATTCAAATAACTTTTTTTGTTCATGAAAAATGCATAATGTTGTTTCATTTAAGAGCTTGTATGATGCCATGAAAATCAAATGCCCACTCTATATTGCACTCTTACACATCGAGTCCCATTAATGGATGCTCGTTTAAAATTTACGTTTTTGAGTGTGCTATTACCTTGTGTTATTTGTGTTTGTTTGTGAGTGAGGTCATGTTTGCATGTTTTGTTCAATGCATTCCGATTTTTTCAATAAGGGAAGTAGTTTCTTTTTTTTCGTCTGTTCGATTACTCCACTTATTTTGAAGCACATTACATTTAGATTTCATGTTGCATATAAAAATGTTTCCCTCATTTTGTCGCTTTCCAGAGTAGTTTCAGCTACCTTTCATTACGTTGCTACTGTCTTATCATAGGAATGCATCGCAAAACTTCTTACTGATTTCATTCTTGAAGTATACATCCTCTATTATTCAGTATCATCTTTCTTAGTCGAACTATAATTGATAATTGTTTGAATAAATGAATTTCATGTGCAAGTCCTAAAGTTAATTGCAATTTTGTATCAACAATATGTCATACAATTTTGTACATTCTTTCATTATGTTATGAAATGGAAGCAAGAGCTACTGGTGAACGATAAAATATTTTCACCATTGAGGGGAATATGTGGAGTAGTATTGGATTGTTTATCTGAAAAGTATCAATTCCGGATGAGAATTACATTGGATCTCGCAATGAGTACAAGGCAATCAGTTTCGTCGACGATTAATGAATTCATCGTCACGAATTGAATGTCATTTCATTTGAAAGTCAAATTCAAGTGCAACAAATCAATCGAATCCCATTAAACAAATCATTTTTGCATCATTAATTCCGGTCATTGTATCATTTTCTCTACAGAAATTTCACTGCGTTTCAAAATTTGCGGGCTTCCCTTAAATGATCAACGTTGGAATTGGAATTACATTGTTGGTCTTGACTGAAGACATTTCTGGATTATACACATAATAAGAGGTAATCTTTTTTAAACCGAGTTTCAAAATGAACATAGTATACAATTAAGAGTTAAAAAATGAGCAAGTTGACTGACTCATAAAATATTCATATTATTGGTTAAATCTTCTCCATGTTAAAATTTTGATCCCTAGTAACAGGGAACATCTGTTGCCATGACGAGATTTCCGTTTTTTCTCCCTTCGTTTAAAAATTTACTAAATCAGAGTTCAGATGGAAATAAAATTTATGTTACGATTCGGTTGCAACATTCAATTGCTGAATGCCTTTTTAGAGGGGTTGAGTGAAGACAGAATGGCGTTAGAGTTGAATCGTATGTATTTGAGAGTTGTTATGTATCATTTTTAATGTCGATACTATTATTGGCTTTATTATCAGTGATGCATCGAACAATTGCATCGTAAAATTTGATTAGTATTATTGTTGATGCTTAGATATCGCTGATTCTTTGATTAGATCTTTTTAGAAAACATTCAATTTCAGTTGATAACTGACATTCATTTCAGTAGTCACGTCACAATAATGAATTTGTCTTGACATGATATCGATTGTATAAAATGTTTTCAATCACACTTGTTAGTTCCATTTTCGATGGAAACTTTGAAAGTTGAACGAAATATAAAATTGAGTGGATTCATTGACATTGACATGACATTACTGGTTGATTTAGAAGAATTTTCGAACAAGAGTGAAGCACTTCAAACACTTTATTTATTTCATATGAAAAAAATGTTCCTTGGTTCAATGAATTTCATGCAGATTGCCACAAACTTCATAATTCGTTTAGAACGATTTCATAGTTCCAGTGAATTGTTTTAAAATAATATCCGCAATCGGAGCACTTGGAAAAACCTCGAATCTTTCAAATTGTTTCGTTTTGGCAGCCATTGTGAAGAGTTTGAAAAGGCGGAGATCACAAAATAACGATATTGGAGTGATTTGCATGATTCGTTTGTGTTTGAGTATGAATTAAATGATGTATAATGATTTAATTGCAACAACTCGCATTTAAGTGCACATAATTGAACGAATCATGGCGTATGGTTATTAAAAGCTCGTATATCTCTTCGAGTTTAAATCTCACTATGACCATTGCATTGTATCCATTAGGATTTCATTCAATTATTTTCAGACTCTATTATTTATCGCCATTATGATATCATTAATGTGTTGTCATAACACCATCATGAGATATTTTGATGAGCTATAATCCCTTTGTTGTGTTCACGTGTATTCTAGTCTTAACGCTGACAGATACCATTACTGTTTTGATGTTACTGTTCGCAACATTACTGTTATTGGTCTTACCTTATACATTACTGAGAGTTTTACTGTCTGAACAGTTATCGACGAGAATTTCTATTGTTTCGTTTATTTGTACTCAATTTTAAGATTATTATCAGCTTGTATCCTCACGATATCATATCATTACGTATCATTAATGAGTTGTTATAACACCATCAGGAGATATTTTGATGAGCTATAATCCCTTTGATGTGTTTACGTGTGTCCTAGTCTTAACGCTGACAGATACCATTACTGTTTTAATGTTACTGTTTGTGAACATTACTGCTACTAGTATTACCTTATACATTACTGAGAATTTTACTATTTGAACAGTTATCGACGAGAATTTCTGTTGTTTCGTCTATTGTACACAATTTTAAGATTATTATCAGCAAGTACCATCACAAATTATCAGTCCTTAATGTGTTTCAATGTGTTATACAATGGTATGTTACAAGCTAATAAGTTCTCTCTCACTGAACGGATATAAGCGATATTGTCGAAATGATTCATTCACACATTGTTGGCTCTGTCTGAGAGACGACAAAAAAGTCATGAATTTTTAATTGAAAATATTTCTTCTTAGAGAAATCTCATTTCAATGCCCACTCGTATGATTTTTAAAAGAATTACAGATAGCGCTTAGCTGGTTTATGATGGAGTATAATTGCAAATTCAATTGATTTATCTCGAACACTCTTTTGAAGTTAATCGAAAATTGAAAATTTATTCACCAAAAATTTCACGTTTCCAACGCGTTCGTCATTTATAAATGGCAAAAAACTGTTCGTTTCTGCTTTGTCGAAATAACCGAAATTATTCAATGATGCATTGAGCTCTTTCCTAGAGTTATGGAGTAGAAGTGATCACCGAAAATCATTTAAAACAAATTCGAATGTGCATCGAAGAGGTTCTTTTGAGCTGAAAGACCTTAACACATCCACCCCTATCTATCTTAACCATGTTTAAATTAAGGATATACTTTCATATGATCATAATCTCGACAACGCTTAAGAATCTTTTATTACGTAGTATATTTTCATATTTTATTACTTAAGATATATGTTCATAATCATACTTGGGATTATTCATATAATACTTAAGATGTATTTTCATAATCTTTATTATTTATTTATTTAATCAGCAAATCAACCTCATTACGAATCAGCAAATCAAATCTTTATTTTACGTAATTGTAAATTGATCAGATTTATGCGAATACAGTAATTGAAATTGTACAGTAACCTGAGCCTTGCTGCCGTCTTCATTGGATAAAACGAAAATGGGACTGAATTCAAGGTCATCTCTGAAGATAAAAATTAAATTCTCCGTAAGGAATTAAATTTCTTTCTGAATTTAAAAATAGATTCAGTCAACGTCACTAAGCTACCTACCTTGTTGTTGACAAAACTACTCAAGATTTTTATGCCTATTATCAAAATGTAGGTGATGCTATATCAAATGAAGCATTATCTATCAAATGATAGTTTATTTGTTTTAAAATGACAATTTAAGATAGGTGATTCAATTGCTGTTATCATCATTTCAAGGTTATTCTTGCGTGCTGAATATCAGAAATTGCTATTAAGGCGATCCGCTTCGAAAAACTCTGAATGTTCAATTTAACCTCTGTCAACACCTGTTAGGCGATATCATGCAAAGATATCAAATGATTTCGATCGATCTTATTTTTCTTTAACAATATCATGACAATATTGATATACCATTCAGTAACTGGTCTTGATTATTTCCTGGTTGAATCAGTTGCTAGACGTTGAATCAGATTGTTATGCTAGATGTTTGGCGAATAACAATTCAGAAAGAATAATCAAATTCGGAATGAGTAAACATTTTGAGGTTTTGTTGTGTTGAATTGAATCATTCGTGAATAATTCTGTTTTGACAGACATCCCTCGTTAAACAAACGATAAAAGCAGATTGCAAGAAAACAATTTGAAATTGGAGAAAAAAAATGAAATGAAAGAAAAATCAAATTAAATGCATCGGCAGTGCGTGATTAGAGCGTGACTAGCATTGAGTTGTTGTTTTGCGTACACTGAATTTGAAAGCATAAATAAGTTAGTTTCCAACGAAGCGACGAATTGTTTCCTCAGTGAAGACTTATTTGTTTCCTTCATCGCATTTGCAGTCAGATCAACGCATCTTTCTTGATTGCAAATATTCTGCAGATTTCAAATATTTTTCAGATTTCAAATCATCTGCCGACAATTTTTGCAATCTGTTTCCGATGTTCCCGCATTCATTCAAGAATGAGAATGTTCTGTTCTGATGCCAATATTTCATATATCAAACATTGAAATATTAATCTCGATGGGATTTTTGTTCTTATCCAAATTTTTGACATATTTCGCGAAAAGCATTCCTTCAAACTTCCATTTGATATTCCAATGTCGCTTCACCTATTTCTCATTTCAACCTCTGTCAATTTTTTTTTCACTTTCTTGCATTCTTCAACGCAATAGTAATATCCATATTCCATACGGTAAGACATGCTCTGAAAATATTTCTTTTAGGTGTTTTCACATTTCAATCAACTGTTTCTTTCTTCATCATATGACAATTTGAATTCGCTAAACTACGTTGCAAGCCTTAAATCTGAGAGGTTTGCTTGCCATTGGAGCATAGTGAAAGTTTTTTTTTGATATTTTATATCCACATTTTACTGGAATCATTTCTTTCCGAAAATTTTTGACAACTGTGCTGGTTAGTACTCCAGGCTAACATAAAATAACACAAGAAACTACGATCATTACCATCGCTCAACTGTTGCATCAACTAGTCACTATGAACAAAAAATCACTGATTGTGAGCATTTAATGACTTCTTAACTGTCTCTTGTCAATTCCGCAAGTTTACTGAAGTCTTCCAACTAAAGCAAATTTACTTCTATACGGTTTAAGTTCTTTGCATTACTTTTCTGAAGCGATTCATTTCTCACAATATTATTTCATTGAAGTGCTTCGATTTGCTCTCTGAGTAGTGGATTAAGCTGCTTGTTGTGTACTATCGAGTAAAGTTCTACTAATGATGCTATGATACGAGATATCCTTTCTGATTATGTAGATGTGTTAGAGTACAGGTGCAAATTGGTTTTATTTATGTATTCTCGTCATGGCCATTCGATTACTGAATAACTCATGAAATGTGTACTTGTGTGCATAAACGCGTATTTCTGAATGCATAAAGTGTGTTTCGGAATGCAAATTCGACTTGGCTCGCTGAGGAGTTTGAAAGTTTGCAAATTATTCACTTTGGTGTCGGATATTCTAGCGGCAGATCACATATCACTTAGTATCTCTTACACCTGAAGTATTATGTCAATTATCGATTAAAGGTTGAAATTAAACCCTTTGGAGCGATATACTAATCGACCTGTACAGCTAAATCCTATTCAATCTATCCTATGCAAATGCATCCACATTCGTGCTTGTGTATCGATCTCCACTGCCTTATTTGATTAATTAATTGAATTTCCTTTCCAGCCATTCAGCCATATGAGCTGGAAATAAAGCATGACATAGCATATGTCATTCTGAACATGAATGTTTGTCCACATAAAATGATTATGCTCATCCAATGTGCCAATATGCTTCTATAGCTTGATATCGTTACTTAGTAATACCACTTAAGAAAGCTCAGTATATCTGTTGTTTGGTGTTCTCCATTAGGGATTACCAGAAATTACCTTGTATTGTTAAGTGCTGAGATGCAGGCATGGCATGTAGTTTAATGAGCATGCTTCATTTAAGCCTTTTATTCGAGGCTATTCTTCTGCTTGAAGTGTAACCTACGCATTGAATACAAATGCAGCTGATGATAATGAATAATCCATCTGTTTCATTACTAGAAAGCATTCAACGTTGCATGTTGAATACAATATGACAGTGAAAAATGCTTGAAATGACGTTATTACACCGCAATTTTTCAATCCCTTTCAGACGTATTTTCACATTTCGGATCTGCTGAATATCATTTATTCATGACTACTAGTAATTAGGCAGTATTGTCAAATACCTATTCTGACGTATTGTACATATGTGGCTGCATATAGCAATATAATTCATTGAGCAATTTTCACGATAGTTATTACATTCTATTCCATAAGCTAGCAATTAAGTAAAATGTTGCTCAGAAACCGATAATTACCAACCTCCAAGATTTATCTTAGAATTTGGAAATTTTCTGAATGAGCAAAATTCCAAATAAATCACAGTTATGCGTGGAAACTCGAATCTATGCGTCATTTCAGCATGATTTATGGTTGTTTTTATCGAAATTTTTTGTTTTGCATTATTACATCGTTGGACATGTCCTTTCATTGAAGCATTACGGATTTTGCGTTGCTATTCGTCTCTGTGAAGCTGTTGTCTGAAATGTGTGTATTCGATATAAATGCTCGTATATATCATTAATTCATTCTGTTCAACTCCGAATTGTTGTTTTATTCATATATTTGTCATATGAACACTCATATCTATGGTACCAGCACACCACACCAAATGGCTCATTCACCTATTCCGTATCGATTCCACTCTAGTTCTGTGACAGTCTCAACTGTTTGTTGTTTGGTAACAAATGTAATTCATCGAAAAAGTCACTCAAATTAATTTGATTCCATTTGATCTCAACAAATACGCAGTCCAATCTCAATTTATTGAAAGACTATGCATAGCTGTGGTTCTTAAGAAATTGCTGCCTTATCTTGTAGTCAAACATTTGATTTCGGTCGAGAGCAAACCTGCGAGATCGTAAATCAATGATTAACGCTCGATTAACATTTCCAACAGTAGCAAACTCTTGTCAAGCGTTCTAAATGCTTTCATATCAGACGAAACTGATCAAGAGAGAACTATAAGAAAAAATCCTTCCAAATCGATTGCTTTAAAAAATAAAACTTTTTTCTTCCAATTTGTTGATTTGAAATCGATCATATCATACCAAATTTGTTGGAATGCTTTCTCTAGATGATTGTGAAGTATCTATTTATCATCTCACTCGCTGCTTCATTCGTACGATCCTCCTGAACGACAGATCATTTTTTAAATTCTTTAGCTGTTTAGAATTGTTTGTTGACATCGTTTTAAAATTTCAATCGGTACATTCGAAGTCGCCTAAGAAAAGATCCATTGAAACAGCTCCATTGAAATAGTTGTAATCTTGTTTGGATAACATTGATGATTTCGTCTATCCTCAGTTATTGCTTTACTAATGTGTTTTTGTTGAACAATTTATTTGTTACTTCTTAGTTTCACTATAACAAGAAATGTATACGCATACTTTAAGCTTGATGGAATATTCTAATGTTTTCGTTTATTTCATCAAACCACTTTCATCAATATCATTTTAGAAACCAGGTTTCAAGTATTAATGATATAGCGGAGGGGCAATGAATACAGTGACTATTTCGGGATAACGTAATGAAAGCAACAGAGATTTAATTAACCTTATTAATAAGTGATTTTAAGAAATGGTCTTTATATTAGGTAACGAACCGAAATTAGGTAAATAAGTAATTTAAGAAATTAGATAAATCGAGTGTTCTCATAAACTACTTATCAGCAAAACGATCCTCAAGCACACGATTTAAACAATTGATGAAAAAGTCAACGTGATAATGAGGTTATCTAATGATAAATGAATGTTATAAGCTATCAGTAAAACACCAACACAATTGCGTTGGTAAAATTTATGATGAATTTGTATTGAATTTTCAGTGTCTGCTGCATAATTCAATGCATTAAAACGATTGGTGGCCATATAAAGCGAACGAAAAAAGAAATCGGATATCTGTTGTATAATACATTAAAATAAATGCGGTGAATATTCTATATGATAAAAACAACTGAAATCATCAATGAAAAGTGCGATTCTATGGGAAAAGTATTTAGCACAACGCGAGATACTGCAGGCTGAATTAGCGCAGCAGCTTCGATTCAATATGGCCACACTTGTGAGTTCATTTGTTTTGTTTTTGGAAGTTTATTTTTTATTTATTTAATTCTCATTTAGTTATTTCTGTGTTTTTTAAATTTTTATTTATTTATTTCTCATTCATCAATTTCTATTGTTCTACTGTTACCGTTGCCATTTACACTATCTTGCCATCTACACTATTAATGTATGTATTAACATTATTAACATTCATTTTGTGCATTTGCTAAACGTGATTCCTCTTCATACTTGCGTATTCAACTGAATAAATCATCAAGATAGTAGGGGAATCATTGCAGTACCTGAAAAAAATCACAATACGTAAAAGATTGATTAAGTCTAGATCTTACGATCTTATAAATGATCTCATGCAACAGCACTGATTAAGACCAGCAAGCGAACTAATTTCGCCTTCCTCTTCGAATTCCATCCCAGTCCCGGTCGCCACGAAGAAGGATCTTCTTGTCATCCACACTATTAATGCATCTGTATAGAAGGATGATACCTTGATCTATTTAATTGTTGCTTTATTCATGTCTTATTACTTGTTAACTTAATCATTTCCTCATTCACTAGTCTCTCTGTTCGTTTAATGACACATTTTTGACACTTCACATTCTATTCCTCAATCAGTTTGCTATCGTCGATAATGAACGAAAAAGTCTAAAATCGCTTCGTTGCTTGAAAAAATCGCGCCTTCGTTTACGTTTATCCCATGAAGAGATCATCATGCCAATGCAATATGACAATGCACTATAAATTACGAAACAACGATAAAACCGTATCATGTCATTTAGAAGATTTATTTATTTTATTTATTTATTTATTTACTCAGCTATTATTGTACGTTTGGTACATAAGCCTCTTCAAGCCATCACTCCAGTTATCACTATTATCACAGTTCATTGCAATTCTCATCCATGTTTGGCCCGACTATTTTGCAAATATTGTCTCGCCATCTCATTTTCTGTCGACCCCGACCTCTTTTTCCGATTCTAGGTTGTATTTAGAAGATATAGTGTCTAAAACGACTATCAAAATTTTTCACATACTTGTAAGACTGCTTCGTATTACTAGATCAGAGGTCCCCATAGGAGGAAATTACCCATTTTTGGGTAATTTGATGTGTTGGAGGGGATCGGGAAATTAGTTCTGACGTTATGCGTGGAAATGGTAAATTAGTAGTAAATTATTGTAGCGGGAGAGCTGAGGAGAGGGAGTAATGACGGCCTGCCAGACGATCGAAAGAGGTACCCAAGTATGGGGACCACTGTAATAGATGAAGAATGAATCATATAACGGTCCCACTCTCACCAGTGTTGAATAACTACAATTGAACGCTATAAATTAATTCAACATAAATTCCATGCCTTGCATTTTCTTGGAAACCTTTATTTTATAAAATCAGTTCGAAGTTATTCAATACACGTGAAAGGCAGTTCCAATTCATATAAAATCATCCACTGATAATTCCTAATCGAAATCATTACGAAATTCATTTCCCAGTCTCAAAACCGTCGATATATGTGTGCATTGCCCAAAAACACGCAAAATGACAATAAGTAAACACAGCTGTTCCATTGGTATTCCCGTATGACAAATCCCAAATCAAATTACATTATTTTTGTACAGTTTTCACTGTATTCATTCACGTTACTTCACCCCAAATGCTTCTGTTCACTACTATCGCATGTTACTGCATACCAATCATAAAGATATCATCCATATATCAAAACATTGAATCTCACCGCCTGAAAACGTTCATTTACTCATTATTTGATAATCATTCAATTCAGCCACCGCAATCATCAATTTCCAATCCATTCAGCTGAATGAATGCATTCCATACCTGTCATGTCTACAGTGTTTGCGATAGCACATCTTGTGCTATTCGCTCATCAGTAAATATTTTTGCTCTATAAATTTATCCCTACTCGTTTTTTGACTATTAAAATTGTCACAAGCCCTCTGTTAAAATCATATTCACTGATATCTCCTACAGACGACCACATCACGCCTAATATTTCTCCTTGTTCTAGTATATACTTTACAACGAATTATCAGGATATTGAAATTTCATTGTGTTTTTGACGTTTTTGTAGTGATTACATGACATGGATTAAAATTTGTTCCTCGAAAACCGCTTCAACATAAGTACAACACCATTGACGAACAAATCCATATTGAGAGAATTACATCTTTAGAATAACGAATTCATTTGCTTTAGTTGCTTTCTGAATATTAAATGATCCCTTATTCCACAATATTTAACGTGCGATTCAATCGGAACTATGTGAGATCGGTTAGTGTTTCTTCATTAAATTTTTTGATTGAATTTTCAAGAATCCGATTAATTTTCGCGAATCCGTTTGAAGATTTATCAATTTCATTTAGTATATTAGTCTTTGCATTTCATACTAATTTTCAAAGTGCGAATATTGAAAGCGTTAATGAGGATAATCGTGGTGATACTGGTGAGCCATTAGAGAATTATAATTTAAGCAACAGTCAGTATTCAAAGTTTTATCTCTACCTTCAGCCTCAATGCTGCATTGGTGATGATATTAAAAAGCATTCAAAATGAAATTTCCTTTCAGTATGATCAAATTCAGGAATCAAACGAATATATTTACTGTTTATTTCCTCATTTATTTAATCAGCAAATCTAACGAGTTTATACCTCTCTGTTATCACCAATATCACAATTATCATATTCTTTCTTCCTTGATATCCTTCTTTCCGTGCAGCTAACGATATTAGCGTAAGGAATCATCTGTCTTCATAAAATTCTATCTTCGATTATTGATTTGGCGAGCATAGAGGTAGAGGGATACTCTCCCATATTGCCGGGCAATTTCCAGGGAGCAGGACTCAAAATGAGTCCAAAAGTACACTCGACTCGGTCGATTGAACGGCGTCCTATAATCGGTCAAAGTAGCGATCATTGGACGCGTTTACCCTTCCCATATATATGTTCCCTAAACGAATATACATGAAGAGTAGATGTGCTGTTTTCTATCATGCATGCATTAGATCCTCGAAACAAAGTGCAGTTCAATACTTCCTAATCGTTTATTAATGGAAGAAGGAATTTTCTATTCAGATCGTTTTCGTATTAATATATTTTTGTTTTCTCTGACGATGAGTTGATATCTGATCGTTCGCTTATCGTTCCGCAGATACTGCCTGCCTTATCTCTCTGTATCCACATAAGCACAAGGATATTTCTTAGACTGCATCCTTTCTCTTGTGGATGTTGTTGCCAGTAAAATCCAACATCTTATAAGGCCAATCATTTATATTATCGGTTTTTGTTGCGACCGCAAGCTGGCTCCGAAACGTTATCATCGTTATTTATCCAACCTAAACGTTATTCCAACTGCTAAGCTTAAATCTTTCAAGTCTTCTGATTCCTCGTCTTGCTTACAAATCCAGTGTCAATTCCGTTTCCCTAACGTTTATGCAGTTGGTTTCATCGCTGTTTTCTCTGTTTTTATGGCTTAATCACGATACTGATTAATCACTGAGAGAGATCATTTTATCTCTATAGATATCATTTACCTCACAGCTTAAAATTCTGACTTGCGAAGCATTTTGCTCTTGTTATCAGTTACTGAAGTAAGTATTGACTGTATCCTTCTGGGAAATCATAAACATACTTTCGGAAACAACATATTTCTAGGAATGAATCTTTCTCATCAATCTTTTCAAGTTAGCTTTTATCGAGGTGACAATGAAAAATTGCAGGTGGGGAATGTCTGCGACGCAGATGTATTGTTAGTGTCTGCAGACGGTAATAAACTACCGGCACATCAATGTATACTACAACAACGTGCACCTGGATTCTATAGACGACATATAGAGCCAACGATTATTGCATCGAGAAAAAGTGGCATCCTTAATGGACCACTCGAGGTTGCGGTTGGAGATATCGACTCGAATGGATTGAGGTTTTTTATTAGGTGCGATTTCTTCGGATTTTCAAATGGATTCAGTTTGACAATTCCAATTGTATAATATTCTCACTGAATTGCGACATTGATTAGTGTCGATTGCATTGAATTGATAGATCTTCAGTAGATATGGTTGTTTTTAAACCTATTTGATCAGAATATCTATGAAAAGTTACTCTCTGCGATAGTTAAATTCTAGAATGGTTACATTTTTGATAAATGTTCTTGATGCGTATAAGACGTGTAAATGACAGAATCTTCTCGGGATATCCTTCTTCGCCTATTAGAGTAAGAGGTGTTATTCTTCCAATTATTGCACTGCTTATAAGGCTTTGATTGACTGTTGATAACTTCAAATGATAAATAGAATGCCTTCAGATCGGTGTATACGGATGATGAAGTATCGCAGTTACCTGATCGATGTGATGTTAGGATGCGAGAACGAGACGATGATAACAATAATGATGATAGCAATAATGATAACATCGGGCGTAGAGGTAATATTCTCGTGAATTCAATGTCAACTACGAATCAGTATTTTGTTGACAAGAACGAGGAATGAATCGATATCGCTATCTATATGATCTCGAGTTTATGTTTCATCTAATATCTATTCCATAATATGTTTTTATTCGTTTCCAAATGGCTTAGCTTTATCGAATACTCAATTGCAGTACTGTGTTTGGAAGAACGATTTTGAAGGAATTTATGACATCGAATGTAATAAAATTTAATCGAGATTGCAATAGTGCACTATAAACAGCGAATCTTTTGACTATCAGAAACTTTTGAAGCTTTCAAAGCTTTCGCATTGTTTTGTAATATCTTCAAATATAATTATTCTAGTCCCTTTAATTTTTTCAAATTTGTTGCGCCTTCTGATAAACTGACATATTGCAATGTTTGAATGAAACTTTTACGAATTAATTTTGCAATTGATAATTTTTTGGAAAGTGTTATTCATTAGCTTTCGCTATTGATTTGTTATGGATTGAACTCTGTGAAATGATAAGTGACTAAGAAACAGTTTTCCATGCATAATAAACAATGTATTTGTGAGGAATTTTATTGCGCACCTTTCATGTCCTTCGCATCCATTCGAATTGTTTACATCGTTCTGAATTTCTTCGTTTATTTACGAGTCCCTAATGCATTCCTCCAGATGTATTTCCTATTTTGATAAGTACAACTTCATTGTGCTTATCGTTTACATCGTTCAATTCCTTGCAATTGAAGTTGCTTCATGGCGGTTGACTATAAGACAATTTTTGAGGCCACAGTTTTATTTCGAATGTCGCATTTATATGCTAATCGGATAAAAATTTTTGTCTATTCGCGATCATAATTACTCTCGTTTACATATTATTGTATTAAAACAATTATTATGCATTCATCCATTTTGCTTGTTCATTATGGCAGTAACGGACGTTCCATAAAACTGAGTAGACTCTGAATTCAGGACTGAAAGATTTCAGCGATATGCTCAAAGTTGTATTGTCTTTTGAGAGTCAATTTAGAGTTCGGATACTAATTACATTGATATTTCTTCCAATGGTTAGAGAACTGTTAAAGTTTTGTAGCAATCTAATATTGTAGAAACCTGTTGAAGAGAATCGTACGATTGGAATCCACCGTTTCGGCACAAATAATGGTTCAGTGGTATATTTCAGGTAATGGTAGGGACGAAACGGGGAAGCCAGACTCGGAAATGGATGAATCGAGTGAATATGAAGATGTGAAACGTTTATCGTCACACACACACGGTACCGTTGAAGAAACTGATGAATGTGCAACACCTCAAGGGGATTCACTTGAAACGTCCCAAAATGCGTCGTTCTGTCAGTTGGATGAGTCCACTATCAGTGGTTTGTTTCTGCATTTCTTTCACTATTCTCTTGATTTAGTTTCGAGGAAAATTATGACCTAGTTGCATGATGAGAGTGCTTCAAACATCTATTGAAGCTTATTCAAAGTATCTTGCTAAGAAATTGAGGTGCACACTTAAGATAATTATCGCTGCTGTTGTCTATATTGTTAATATGAGAACGAGGCAATTTCCATTGTAAATTCCAATTTCCATAATGAATATTTCCGTAATTAACTGCATCAACCATAATTTAAAGGTGGAATGATGGAAGAGTCAGTGATATCGATCCAAGCTCAACCGCAGATGACATCCTTTCGGGAATTGGCATCAGAGTCGCCAATGTGCACATCATTATCATCTGAACGTTTAGAGAGTCGCTTGTCAAACCACACAAATCACGAGTCATCACCACCCAAACAACAGTCTCTTGACGGTGCTGAAAGAAAACATTCTCATGTTGATAGTTCGTTTCATTTTCTCAGTCGCTCATTCCTTTACTTATTTTTTCCTTACTTACTCACTTGTTTCTTTAATTAGCTATTATAAGTTAGAAATTTGCAATTGCAATTTTTTGTTCCACATTGATAATTTTAATTATGAATTCATTTTCTCGGGTGATTTCACGGGCGATTTTTGGTATTTTTGGTATCTTCACAGTTCAAATAAATTTCAATTTCCATCTGATGAGCATTAGTGCTTGAGTAATATCGTGCCATTCTCAGTGTCATCAGGTAAATTCATACGATTCGACGATGAACAATCGCAACAAAACGAAATGAATCAGTCGAGTAGTGAACAAGACAGATCAATGACTTCGAGTGGTGCTTCCAAACATATTTTCCCAATGTTCATTGGACTTGAAGGTGATTATTCATTATCATCCTACATCGAATTTCGTTGTTTGGTAACATCATCTGATATTGCTGTTTATATCACTTATTCTTGTCAATATAATGGAAGATGGTTAAGGTAATCAAGATACGAACGAAATGTGGCATAGCGCACCGGGACCTGAGGGTATAAGAGGTCGTGCCATAATGGCCAGACGACTCTCAGTTACCTCATTGACATCGTTGACTTCTATCGATTTAACACCTAATCATGATGGTATTTCTTATTATCATTCGTTGTTGCTCCATTTGTCCCACTGCAATTCACTAAATGTCAGAAATTTCAAATTTCAAGGCAAATTTCAAGTTTCAAGGCACGATGCTCATCTCGATAGGTGAAATGAGCGTTCACGATATTCACTTATTGTTGATAAAATGATATGGGTTGAGCAGAAGTCACATTGCTTTTTTATTACGATAACTATAAGCTGAATTTATGAATTTTGTTGTGAATTTATAACGATAAACTTATGTGATTTGCTTTATGTGAAGGAACGATTCCACCAGCCGATCGCAATCCGTCGTGCAAATTGGCATCTGATTTGTTGAATATGTACTTGAAGAATATCGATACCGACGTGATTGTTAAGACTGATAATGGAGAATTATTCGCTCATAGGTTCGATTGTTTTGATCAATGATTTATGAATCCATATAAAGATTTTACCAAATGATGCGTTGAGTTCGTCAAAATTTTTTGCTTTGTTACCAAAACGAAATCATTTCTAAGTTTTAAGTAATTTTTCAGGTGTATATTATCGGCTACTTGTCCGTATTTCAAGAATCAATTGCAAAAACATCGTAAAAACCAAATCGAATTAAAAGGGTTTGTAATTTATTGTTTTGTATTCTTAGTGAAGGAAGTTAGAAGTGGATAAGTTACTTTTGATAGCATGTTTTGTCAATTCTTTCGGGATATTTCACTGAAGTTTATCAAATATTCACAATCAGATAAATTACAACCTCAGATTCATTCCACTCAATCTTAGATTCGAGCAACTTTTAAGTCTCGTGAATGAGTCGCGGTGTGATATTGCATCAACTGTTTGAAAACATTCGAATATACCATCTTGACTTGATTTATTAGTCTACTAAAATGGCCTCAGCTCTCTGATTATTCATGAACTCAACAGAGAAAAATTTCATCTCAATGAAATTTCATCCATATGACATTTGTACTCATACGACCGACAGTCTGAGGTGTTCCAACGCCCGACTAATCTATGATCATGCTTAAACGGTAATTGATTTCGGCCTGTTCCAGGTACTCTCGGACTGCAGTTCATTTTTTCTTGTCTTTTCTTTATGGCGGATTGACGTCAATCGGCGACGACGTAGATGTATGGGAGTTGATTTCATTAGCGACGCATTTGAATATGGATAGTTTGACGAAAGTTGTTTTACTGCATTTCAGAGCTTATAAATGTCACTTCTTTCATAGGGTTGGTTCGCTGATTTATTACCGATTTATTTAGATTAATTATTTATTTATTATCGATTTAGATTATTTATATTATTTATCGATATATTAATTGTTTATTTATCGATGTATTATTTAGACTGATTTATCGATTTCTGCTTCGTCCTCAATTGTAATTGTAATTTCATTTTTCGTGTCCCAATGAGAACTTGAAAATTACAATGAATAATGTGTTACTTTTATTAGATTGCTTTCATTTCTAACATTTGCTTCCAAAGCGATTTTTCTGATGAACCGTTGAAAATCGCACTTCAGAAGAAAATTCCTTTCGACTTGAAGTTTCAAATTCTAACATCTGAGCGGTTTCAGCCGTGTGCCACTTGTGTATCAGCGATCTTCGATGCCCTTCCTCAGTTTCATGCAATCAAATGCCTTCGACCACTCTACGATGAGGTTAGTTCCGTCGTTATTCGTTTTAGAAATCCTTTAATTCAAACTGTAATCAGTCATAAAATTGAACAATACAAATGAAGATGGATTGTTTTATACAACTTTTTAAGGCTCTTTCGTGGCAAGCGAAATATTTTGCACGCATTTGGAAGGGACGAGTGTTTCTGCATTTAAATCCACGATGGCAAAAAGAATGTTTTGAAACGTTGGTTAGGGAAATGGTGAGTTAATTTTTATCAGAATATAACTGTGAGAATGCATTTCTTTTCAGATTCATTAATTCAGATAAGAAATAAAGCGATATCGTGATTTCATTTTTCATTTCACAATTCCAAAAAATCTTCTGATAAAAAAATTTGTGTTCAAATATAGGCGGAAGTATCTTACGTTAATTGCTATTTTAATTCCATCAAAATTTCACATGAAAAAGCCACTGAACAAAAAGGGATTTTCACGTCTCGAAATATTTCATTCTCGATAAATTTCGTTCTAAATTGAAAGTGGAGAGTTTTCAGGATGAAGAATCCGTAATCGACGTCCTTTTGGGATGTGAACGATTACAGGTTAGTATTCGGTCATTGAACTGTTTTAAATTTTGTGTATTTAACTGACTGTAAGGATTGTAATGGGTCAACGACATATATCGCATTTCAACAGATTATGTCTGAGAATCTACTTTTAAGTTGATTCGTGTCATTGTCAAGCAAATTCACTGCAAAATTCAGTCTCCTTCCAGATTTTTAAAAGTCCGCAGTTACAAACACATGAATCTGTGAATGTAGATCATCAGTCACGATTGTTAAAATAGTTCACAAAATCGCTCAATGCAGATTCTTCTCAGATCTTCGCTTCCTTAATGCATATCCTATTATCTCTCTTATCCACCCTAATGCGATACAGTTCTCAGTTTACGAAATAGAAAAACGAATATTATTGTGAATAAATATTATACAACGATAATGCTGTACTATCTCAGTTGGGTGAAGTATATGCTTGAATTGTAGATGTCGTTACCACGATCTAAATCAACGGTGGCGAGTGAAGTGGTGTTGGGTTTAGTAGCTGATATCTTAGAATATTGCCAAGAATTTATTATGCAATCTTTTGATGAAGTCGTTGGATCAGAGGCTTTTAAAGCACAAGGGAAGGTTAGACATCATCATGTATTAGTATTCTTATTTCATTCTCATTTCACTGTTATCTTATTTATTGCTATTTATTTGATTTTATTATCATTCTTATTCACTGTTGTTCCTAAATTAAGGGATTGGCATTGAATTTATCACTGTTGGAAGATATTCTACCAACGTTGGTGCATACTCTGTCGGCTGAAATCGCCATTAAAACGTATTTGAATTTATTGCATCTGTCGAAAATAATTCAAAATGAATCATCTCAACCAAAACGATCCATGCACTCTACACTATCAATTCCTATCGATGAATGGAGTCCGGTGAGATTTTTGAGTTGATCTTTCGATAGCTGATTTTTTGTTTAAAAATTGACGAATGAGAATAGCCATCGTTCTATGACGTTGTAATGCATATGTTGAGCACTAAGCAATGGGGGATGTACCTCATCGCAAAATTCACTGCAAAATTCAGTCTCCTTCCAGATTTTTAAAAGTCCGCAGTTAAAACCACATGGATCTGTGATTAAGGCTCATCAGTCCCGATTGTTAGCATAGTTCGCGAAATCGCTCGATGCAGATTCTTTTCTTATCTTCCCTTCCTCAGTGCATATCCTATTATCCCCCTTATCCTGAACAGTAATGGATTAAAAAACAACCAGTCTGCACAATGGAGTGATTCAGTGTATATCATTGCGACTCTATTTTATATCAAATGATCAGGCAAATCAGTTTGTGTAATGATGAAAAGTAGTGTGATTGCAGAAATTCATGAATTTGGTTCGACGATTATGCGATTTAGTCGATAAGCATCTTCTCCATTACGCCGCTTCTGTGGTGAAAGCAGAAGCGTGGAATTTGTTGAGTGATGCTGACCAAAAACGCATCCACGAAAGTTCGTTTTATATTAACTTCAGTTTTTCTTTTTTTTCATTCTTCATTCATTTTCCAGTTGTTTACTCGTCAGTTTGCTCTCATCGATCTCATTGCAGCTGGTATATTCGTTGAAATGAAACAACCAAGAGCACCGCCGCCGAAATTGTCCAGTTTCAATCGAGTAAATTCCATCTTTCATATAATTTTTCATTTTTTGAGAATTTCTTGTTCACACTATTGAAAAATTTCCAATCAGTACAAATAAATACTTATGAATTTATCCAAATTCTAGCATTACCGAGTAATATTTTGATGGTCCAATTTATCGGATCTTTAGAATTGCCAACACGAAAATGTCAAAATTCATTGGTTTCCGTTTGAATTCTGCCGTTCTAAAGTTTCGAATCGTGAATTTTTCAATGAGAAATTATTTTTCAGACCTACAAACGCTCTGCAAGTGCAGGTGTTCAAATGTTACCGGGCAGTTTGCATGAAAGGACGCGATCGTTGGAAAGAAATCGTCACTTCTCAGTTATTGGACAGGTAATTGACAACTCGATGATTAAGGAGCAATAATTTGCAGTGATTCGATTATAAATAAACATTCATCAATCAGCTTCTTTAAAGCAAAGAATTGTTAAATTCCTGCCGTTAAAATTGTTAAATTGTTATATGAAACATTCAAATTAATTGTCAGTTGCTTCGAAATTCGATTAATTTCTTCAGTCTTTTAACTTTATATTTATTTTATCTCCATCCCAATTCAGGTGATTGAAGACGTTGAACCAATCGCGCAACACGATCGAATGGAAGTCATCGAGGAGAGGGTAACGAAATTCTATTATTAATATGAATTTCACATTTATATTTTGATATTTTACCTTTCGTTCATTTCTCCAAGTTATTCACTCTTATGCAAGTATTTTTCAATGGTTTCGCACGGAAAGGAAATTACGAAATTCACTATTATGCCGATTGTCGTACGTTTTGGTACCGCCGTTTTGTTGCATGGATTTTTTGGGGCTGACGTTTTGGTGCGACTGAAACCCTCAGCTGCTGACTTGATTCTTTTTTCGACAACTGGATTGTGGGCTGAATGGAGATTGAAAACTTTTTATGCGAAAAAGAAATATCATTTATTGAGAAAAACAAAACAATGCTACCATAGAATAAACAAACCGAATAACTTCTTGATTAAGCACAATAGTAATTAGTAATATCACAATTAAAATGGCTAGTACCAAATCGATGGTGCCAAAGCATCTCTTCTTTCCCACTGAATTCGCTAGAAAAATCTTTCTCTGTTGAAAAGCTAACTTAACTATTTCTACGCTTCGTGTGTATTGTACCTCTTCTGATCTTTTCAATGCCAAGACTTTCCTCATTCAGTCGAATTGTTAAAAGCCTACCCAAAATATAAATTTTGAATATATAAATTTTATTCAGTGGATCGTTTATTTTCTCTTATATCGTCTCTATCATTCAGGTGCCTAAACGATCGACTAGTATGAAAGAGCGTTCATCGACCAAACTGACGATCGATCACGAAACTGAGCCAATATCGTCGAGTTCAGCGATAGGGACACCTACCACTTCACCGTCAAGCATAAAGCCAGAACAGCGTCGAAAAGTGTCAGCATCAAAAATTAGGGCCACAAAAAGTGACGTCGGTATTTTGCTGAGCAGTAATATAACACAAGCGATTCGAAAGGACAGTCCAAGAAGGCGATGGGCAACTGCTAGTAAAGAGACATCGTTTAGTAAGGAGACTGATGAGGAAGAAACTCTCGAAGAGGTTGCTATGACTGCTTTATCAATTTGTTCATTCGGTTATTTATATGTTTGATTATTTCGCTTTCCATTCGCATATTTATTCATTTACTTAATCAGCAAATAAAGCTCATTACGAGTTTATGCCTTTCTATCAACTTAGTGATTTAGTGATGCCCTCTGAAATTTAGTGATTGAGAAAGTACGATGATGGTCAAGAGCCTCATTAAAAGCCTCCCCTGCTTCCTAAGAGCCTCACTAGAAGTTTATTTTGATGTCATTAGGTAGTTATGCTTTCTATTTATGCCGTTCTATTATCACCAGTATCACATTCTCTCTTTCTCGACATCCTTTATACTGCTCAGCTAATGTATAAGCGCAAGAATCCCCCACCCTCATGAAATTCTTATTCTGATTATTTTTCGGTGATCACCGAGGTTGGAGGCTACTATCTAGCATAATTCACTTGTATTACTTACCATCATTTAATGTGATGCAAAGAGTGTAAATTTCATGACTCTATTGAACGATCTCTTTTTCAGCAACGACTCGAACGTCAACATACTCACACACTAATGTCCTCGTCTGCAAACCGAGCTAATTTGCCACATATCACATCCACACAAACTCAAGAACAATCTCTTAAAAAGGTTGTGTTTCATTTTAATTTCAAATTTTTTAATCTTTTGATTGCAATTTCGCCTTTAGTAATCAAGTGAGCACGACGCATTTATAACTCATAATTGTTAACAGAATTTATCAATAGAATGACTGATTCAGGGACCGGATAAACCGAAATCGGTTGTGAAACCAATGGTGAAAGAGACTCAATCGCCAAGTACCGTAGTCTCATCAAGAGCTTCTTTATCCTCTGCTTCAGCACAGCCGTCTACCTCACAGGTATATTGTGGCACCCTCAAGCATTTCATTTTAGACTCGATCAGACCGTTTGAACTGCACACTGTGCGTGCAGGTCATTTCAGGATACCACTGAAATTAAGTGATTTAGTGATCGTCAAGAGCCTCACCTGCTTCTCATTAGAAGCTTAGAGCCTCATTAGAAGTTTAGTTTGGTGTCATTACGTATTCATGCTTTTGGCTTGATCCATACGTCCTTTGCGGTATTGTTGCAGTTCAATTTTGCAAAGATTTGGTGTATTTCCTTCATTCAATATACTCATCTTCTCAAAAGTTTGGGTGATTGAAAGTTGACTCATATGATAACTTTAGCACAGTATTCGTACTGCTATGAAGGTCTCAAAACTTGTTTAGCATTAACTGTTCGGTCCTGAAGTCGTTTTAAAGAGTTTTTCAGCTCGATTTTAATCCGTCATCAAAAATTGATCGTCAAAGTTGAGCAGTAGTCATCCCCTTCTTATGGAAATACGATTTCAACCTAAATTCTTTTCCATATGCCTTCAAATAATTCGAAGCTCAGTTCCAAGGGTATCAAACTGATATATGTACCACTCATTTCAGTGGTATTCAGCAAAAATAGTATAAAATTAAAAGTTTTCTTTCAGAAATGAGTAAATGTTTCAGAAAACGAAGTATTGAATGCAATGTACATATAGAGCAATGCATCAAACAATTTCTATTATCCTTATCAGTTGGAATACTCCTCAAGCGATCAATGTTATCATAAATGTCATGCGTGAATTCTCATAAGCACGATATCTAAGGCATGAGCAGCAAGTTATTTTATGAAATTGAACACCTCCTCTAAATCTACCTTTCCCCTTCCGTTGTGCTTCGATGTATTCCAGCTTTTAATTATCCCCATGTGTTTGTATGTATATCTCGTTTAGATGGGTTAAGTGGTAATGATGAAATAGAACAATCAATAGACATTTAGTTATGATATCATAATGATTTCATAAACTCAAAAGGATCTTGGGAATCTTGGTAACATGAAAAAATAAGACACGAAAAAAATTATTGATATTGTCGATAACTGAGTGGCAGAATAGCTTAACTAATGAATCTGTAGTTCATTTGCCATAATCATCTCAGTTCATCGAACTTTTTACTGCACCCAGAATGATTCATTCGTTTTCGTTAATTCACTTAGTGATGTATTGATAGTTCGCTTTGTGTGCTCATTCTCCTTGTATTATTCATCGCATCGTTTATCAACTGTTGGAAACTTATAAAGATATCAGATTCTTTGAATGTGCGAAAAATAGAAAACAGAATTCGTAATTCCATGGATATGGATGTTTTTGTTTTATGTTAGTACGCAATGCAGATTTCAAGCACTATAGCACGATGTATGAGGGACGTGAAAGTTATTTCATGGACTCTCCAGGAATGATACGTCTTAAAAACCATAAAAAGGATAAGAATTCGTTGGAGCAGTTAAAGTGATCAATTACTAATCACTACTAAATTATGGATCAAATCAGACCAGGATACCCTATTTGCAGGTAAAAACCAAGATTCAACCTCGCACCCAATCGAACCTAACGATAGCATCTCGACTAACATCCCGAGTCGTTCCAAAAATGGCATCCAGTCGGCCATCTGCAGTGTCGTTATCCAGTGGTATCAACAAATCTCGAATACCATCAACTATCAACCTTCAATCGAATGATGTTTCTATACAAGGGCTTGGTATTGAAAAACAAAAACGTCGATTGCATACAGATGTAACAAGAAAGGTTAATTTTAAGTTGATGATTGCACTCAAAAACATCCACCTTCTAAAGATTCTTTATAATCTTTCAAGTTCATAATAAATTTCACATCCATTGCGTTGAGTTTGTGCTAGTCGTGATTTGTCCCTAAACATTGGAACTATCCAGGACCTTGCTTTAAAAGATCCGCAGTATCACTATCTGCTTTCCTGTAGTACCAATGAACTTACTTTTATGGTGATTATTTACTCATGATCATTTTTGTGCTGATCATTCACCAGATGAAACCAGCGGGTGTCCTTCATATCTATTCGTATATTTTAACCGGTGCCAGTGAAGTTACTGATGATATAATCGGTCACTGATAATATTTCAACGATATTTAAGGATCAGCCCAGATCAACGCTATCTGCACAATCGATATCAACCCGAAACACTCCGTCCAAAATTCCTCGTAGTCCTAAAACGACTCGAAGAAGTAGTACTGGTGTACGTTAGAGACTGATCATTTATGTTATTTGTACTAATAATATTCAAATGCTTATCATCATCATCAATCACGCTGGTCGCGTCATTTCCACTGATCGCTTAATTTCACTGATATTTGTTGATCACTTCTGTCAAAATCATATTTCATGTACTATTATCACTATACATAGATGTATGTGTTTCTAAAGAAGTGATGCTGCAATCTGTATTGCATTAAATCAGCAGCAACACTCAATACTTGTTATAGTTATTATAATTTTTGTTTTGACTTACAATTTATTTGATATTTTACTGAAATTTCATCAGCAACTGAACGTGTACCATAGAGATCAATGTTAAAAGGAACACTTAATGAGGCAAAAACATAAATTTAAGAATCAGCCCTGGCTGAAGTAGCTTCAAGCCAATGTTTCTTATCAAAATAAGTGGGTAGGAGACCTCTGTTTAATTGTAAAAACCTATTTTTTGGTCAAAATCTAGTGTACTTTAGTTGGGAACAGCTTTACTGCTGTGCTTTTGGATTCTGAAATGAATTGAAAACCGTATTGAAAAGCCGAAAACACTGTTCAATTTTAGTGTTTATTTTCAAAATTTGATAACATCGATTCAATTTCACTCTTCTGAAATTTTAATCTTTCTTGACCTTATTGTGAGCCACATTTTATGAGTACATACTATCGACTTCGTCGTATTACTCAAAAAAGTTCAAAAACAAATCATTATTAACAAAACTAAAAACAATTTATTTTATCATGTAGAATATTTTGTTTATTTGTTTGCACAGTCTATAAAGCTTTATTTGACTTATTTAAATCAGTTTTTTTGTTTTGTTTTGTTCATTTCTGAATCATTTCATTTGGATATTGTATCATTTTGAATCACTTTGTATTGTTACGTCCTCTTTTTCCTCATCGATTCTGAACCCTTTCGCTTAGCTGAATACCTGATGTGAGGCTTAAGTGAAATGAAGGCTAGTCTTTCGTTTTGATCAATCTTGACGTGTTTATTTCTGTTATTTAAGTTTCTTGACGACAGATGTTCCCCTCTCGATTGATTCTTTTTTATTTTTTTGTTCAAGACAACGTTATTAATATTATTATTATTTTATTATTATTATAATATTATTATTATTATTATTATGAAATATTATTATTGTTATTATTATTATCATTATCACTGTTTTTATTGCTATCATTACTGTTAAACTATTATTATTACTATTATTATTGTAATTACTATCACTATTATTATTGTTATTATACGCGCTAATTTGGGTCTCGCTCTCATTTGATATAATATAACAATGAATCAATCGCTTCGTAACTTCACTCACTTCACTTCAAAGTCGTTATTTTGCAGTTTCTGAGAAGTTGTTTTCGGCTTATTGGGGAGAAATTAAATTTGAAAAGGCTTTCAGACGAAACAAACTTCATTACGACTCTCGACTGTGGGTCAAAAATGTTCGGAAATCAAACTTTCACTGTAAATATTCGGAAAATTTTTTTGAATTTTTAAATTTTTGAGTGCTACTGAAATTTTAAAATTTCATCGTTATCTTATTGTTTAAGAAAATAACTTTGGGATGTCTTTTCTAAGTAGAGCAAATCATTAATTATCAGTGAAGTTTATGAAGTGATTATTATTTTGAATGCTTTTATATGGGAACTATAAGTATGATTATTTGTTCAAAAGAATTCCTTTATGAAGATGATTGATGCACAATAAAGCATCGTACTAGCTGTTGTTTTCATACTTCAACAACTACATAGCAATAATTTACCTGTGAGGTTGAAGTCCACATTTTGCAGTCATTTACATTAAAGTATCAAGCAAACAACACAAAAATGTGTCATAAAGCAGTTCAATGTCCACAGTATTACTCTATTCGCGGAACTTTCACTCAGTTAAATTGTAATGAATGATTGGACTGTCAAAGTATTTCTGTTATTTCCGAAAGCTTTAATTCAGACGGCTGATGAGACAATCACCAGTTCTGTGATTCGAATCACTACACATATGCCGATAATCCGTCTGGAGTTTGTTCAGTGTTTACTTTTTGCTATATCTTGTAATAACTGGATAAGATGATTGCATTACGAATAGATCATCTCTATGGGTAACAGGATATCTAGATGAACTTTGATCTGTTACGAGTGGATATCTATTTGCGTTAATGGCTTGTAATGATTTAGTCGCACTTTAAATGGAGCATTTACTACGGAATGCAAACATTATCTCATATTACTGCTGTTGATTCATTCTCCATTAAGATCGTATCAATCATGCACTTTTTTTAAAATTCACTGCGGGAAAGTGTAAATATTTCAGAGGAAAGCATAGAGATTACGAGTCGAAAGACCTGACTATAAGGCGTATTTGAATTAGCAAAAGAGTCAGTCAATTTATTGCCTGGATATCTGCGTTCTTAATGAGATTAGAGTGCATCATTCGGGAGACTTACTTACTTCAAATTAAGTTTGTTCATAAGTGTTTCGATTTTCATAGTGTATTTAACAAAGTAACAAAGTTTTATTGTGTAACCATACATCGTGATTGAAGCGATTGAAAATTTACTGACGACTTGATCTGATAAATTTATTTACTGTCGAATATATACGATATGGTGTATCTACGACGAAAATGACGAAATGACGAAAATGTTTCTGTCAATTTATTGTTTGCTTATACAATTGCAGTGCACGTTCAGTGATCCGTCAACAGAGTTCGATTCAAAAAATCTTCATTTCGTCATCATTATTGAACCGCGCTCATCTTTCGTTTCGTAAGTTGTTTTGATTTATATTTGTTTGCTTTTGTTTCTTTGATTCATATTTGATGATGTTTCTTGATTGCTCTCTGCGCTTTGTGTTTTTGTAACTCTTCCATGCGTTCATATAAGATACTATCGTAAATCATCGATCTTCATGAACATTAATTTCATGGTCTTAACTTTTCTCTTTGATCTCTCGTCAACAATATTCTAACCCAGCACTATCTGAAATGAAACCGCAGTCATTTGTCTCTAAAATGCAGTATCAGTCGGTCCTTCCTTCGCATCAAATTTAGTCAGTTGAATATCTCGTAGAACAATTGATCAACTACCATGGAATTGTTATAAACAATATCTGATACTGTACTATCGTGCGGGCTGTACGATGAATTCGGCGAGGTGAATTCAAATGAGTAATCGATTGAAAACAATGATGGACAATCAATAAGTGATCATAAAGCAAAAAACATGCGGAAAAGGCCACAAAGTGTTGCAAAATGATTGCAGTAAACCACTGAGTGACTGTTGCATCGAGTAGTATTTATGTTGAGGGGTTTGGCGATGAAGATTGTTCTTTGAGGGTTTTTGAGGGCATGAGTGTTGACTGTAGAACGTTGAGCAGTTCACACATCTGAGGCATTTCTTTGCGATTGCTGCATGAATGCGTTGTGTTTTTGAGTGTGACTGTGAGATAACTTGACCATACCTGCATTATCCAGTTCAGTTTCCTTTAGGTGGTACATATTTGAAATATGATGAGTAATATGATATCTGTATGATTTGTATTCTTATAATACATATGATAAATATGATATGATAAATATGATAAATCTGTATTCATTTCTATCATTACATCAGTTTATATTGATCAATGTTTTTATCAGGTTAACTTTGCAGACTAATTTCGATTTAATTTTACTTATTTTTAAAAGACAAGTCTTGACTATTCTTTACGACTGAGGAAATTATTATGAATCCTCGAACAGGCGATTTTGTTGTGAATTTATGTTTGTGACTGATGTAATAATAATGATTATAATAACAGCAATAATAATATTAATCATAACAGTGATATTGATGATAATGAATCACAATAACGAAAGTTTTAGTGAGTAGAATAAAATAGTTGGCATGGCGTTTCATATAGCTAAGTGCGGTTGAAATATGTTTTGGTAATTCTGACGTAATGAATAGAAACGAGTCTGATTTATTCCCGGGTGACAGCTCGAATCCGTTATGAGTTACACTGAAAGCGTGATTCAATTCATTCATTAATTAATCACGAACGCAAATCTTTTTTGTGAGGATTATTCTCGACTGATTATTTCACAATTTTCTGGTGTACATGCGACGTTCTTCATTTTTTGTTCGTAATTTCTGTGTGTGCATTCTATTTTAGGGTGCAATGGCAGAATCGAAAAACTTCATCAATACAATTGTTCCACATTTTTTCTTAAAGATTGAACAAACTTCAGCGTATGATTGATTGATGTGCTATGCGTATATCGTTCATAATGTACGAATATTGAATTTAGCAGTGAAGCGCCCTTCTGCTGCGTTCTCATTCAACTGCGAAAGTAATACGCAAGTGGAAAAGACCAAAAAATGTCTCTTCAAAAAACAACTCATTTGTATCATTTCAATTTCATTTTTGCTGCTGTTTGAAAGAGAAATTTCGAAATTCGTTTCATTTTGTTTTTGATTCTCAAAATTTTCTCGCCTACTTTATTTGATCAAATTTCCAGTATCTCGAATTTTTCTCTCAGCCTAAATTTTTCTATCAGTATGATTCACTGTTTTCAATTCTATACTCATACTGAATTCTATTGAATTTCGAAATCGCATTTTGGTTGACGTTAAAGTGGTTTTGTTATTCAGAAACATTTCGGTGTTTATATATTGAATTTCATTCGTGTAACTGACATTCGCCTTCAATTTGCGAAAATTTTCGAAAATTTTCCCCGAAAAAAAATTCCATGCATTTGTCAACGCTTACTTGTTCTATTTAAGGCTTTTCGTTCATTCCTTTTATGATTCTTCATTCTGTCAAGGCTGACGAATCCTTCAAGCATTCAAAAGGAGTATTCTGATTTTAGTTATTGAAAAAATTTCTGTCCTCGTTATGATTCATATTCAAAACGCTCGTTTCAGTTCGAAATTTTGATTCCACTTTTTGAATTGCACTCTGAAGTTTTAAAACTGTAATGTTCATTACTTATGTTATTCTTGTCCTGAATGTTGTGCTGCGTTCGCTTTTTAATTTCATCGATTCACAAAGAAATCTGATTTATTCATAAATGATCCGGTAAAATCTTTATTTATTTATTTATTTAATCAGCAAATCCAACTCATTCCGGGTTTATGCCTCTCTGTTATCACCAATATCTCTAATATCACATTCTTCCTTCCTTGGCATTCTTCTGTCCGCGCAGCTAACGATAATAGCGTTTGGAATCATCAGTCTTCATGAAATTCGAACGTGGATTATTGATGTGGCAAGCACAGAGGTTTTGGATTACTCTCCCATATTGCCCAATGATTTCTAGGGAGAGGGAATTCGGTAAAATATTGTCATTTAGCCCAAATTAAACACACTATTGACATCCCTGACTTCATTGATATTTTAACACTCAAAAGCTTGTGCTCACCAAATATATCAATAATCGAAGTTAGAATTCCGTGAAAACAGATGATTTGTAACGCTGTTATCGTTAGCTGACGGATGTCACTGAAGGAAATATCCGATATTAGTGATATCAGAAAGGCACTGACTCGTAATGAGCTGGATTTGCTCATTGAATAAATAAATATTGCCGTTCAGCTGTCCCACATTTGAGATGTATAGGACAGCTGAATGACAGTAATGTTAATATGAAATGTATGTGGTTCCAGTCTCTAGTCCAATCACGATGGTACTAAGCATTCGTACACGACATAAATATCCGTCGTTCATCTGTTGACGACTAAAACTGCTCTCAAGTCAGATGTGCTTCTTATTGCGGCCGTCTATAGCAGCAATAATAATGAATGTCATCAAAATAACTTTATGAACCAACCCATTTACTAATTTTGCAGTTAATACGTACAATTCTTCCTTCTAGAAATGGCAACGAACTAAATTTATTTTTTATTTTTTTCATTGACGAGGCACGCAATCTGCTTACTTCGTATATTTTATCAATATTTCTCGTGTGTATATTTTTCACAGCGTTTGTTCAACGTCTGCATTATTGATTCTTCGTTTGCTTATGATAGTGATGAGTCATTTATATTACGTAATATTAATACTGAATAGTGACATCATCATAGTGAACTGAAGTATTTGAAGACGTCATTTTTATGGGAATTTCGTTAGGAACGGCTGTGTTTTGGGTGATTACGTGAGATTCGTTTCGGATTGTTTTCTTGCAATTAGATGTCAGACAATGTTATGGTATGAATTTATCAAGTTAGTTGAGTTTGAGCATTGATTTATAGTATTGAGCATTTAGCATTTATAGTATTTACAGTATTTTTTTCAAGCCATTTTTTTGCATTTTCATTTTAGCATTGTTTTTGAGCATTTATTGATTTATAGTTTCACTCTTCCAGCTGATACATTTCATGGAATTAGCTCGTAATAATAAATTCAAATGACAAGTACCATATTTAACAACCTATAAGGCGCACTTTCAGTGAATGGTCTATTTTCGAACTTTTTGCTTATATAGCGCGCACCGGACTATAAGGCGCATTAAAGGAATAAACTTTTCGCCACAATGCACTTATGCACTTAACGCAGTGCCGTGTACCACACGAAATCGCTTCGAGCTCAGTAACCGGAATTAATCCACATATAAGGCGCTCCGTTTTATAAGGCTCAGTGTTGTTTTTTGAGAAAATTTAAAACTTTTAAGTGCACCTTATAGGTCGTTAAATACGGTGATTGATGTACGTTTACTTTGAACTGGTGATGACGTTCGAACGAAATTTTATTCAGTCGGAATCTGACCGAATGAAATTTCAACATTCGGACAGTCGGAACGGTTGGTTCGGTTAGAATCCGACTGAATTGGCGTTTTGAATTTCCGACAGTCGGAATTCCGACCGACCTTCCAGATTGCTCGATCGGAGTCCGACTATCGGGATTCCGACCGAAATTGTCGGATTCTGCCGACCGATCATCGGTCGAATACCATCACTACTTCGAACTCTCTTCATTTCCTCTCTCGGAACACCTTGTGTTCGCGTCTGATAAAACAATAAATTCGGATTACCGAACCTGAGGCACGCAGTGAATTGGCATAAATCATTGTTTCTCATCTCCTTTCATCCAATCACCCACCTAGTCTAAGCTGATGGCTGTATCGCTCGCCTGTTCCTTTCAAATACAGTAATATGGCCATGTTTGAGTCTGGATATAGAAAATTACTATAATTTCAAAGAATTTTATTGTGCATTGCTAAAATTGCCCCCTCGAAATGTTGTATTCGTGCGCTGGTGGACGTTGTTGTCTGCACTTAGAAACAACGCTGGAAATAAAGATTCGATTACAATTTATAGCAACAAATCAAATTGGTGATATAATTTGATTTGATATTTGCACTTAAAATTGTTGAATTGAGCGGGATTGTTTTGAGAATGCATTCGGATTCTTTGTTGTCTTATACAATCGGTCCTTTGTTAACACATATTCTTTCGTTTCAATTTTCTGAGAAAGTCGCATCGTTCTTCACAAAGGAACAAAGATAAAAAATAATCCCACAATTCATAACTCATGACTCACTTGTCAGAAATATTTTTTTGCAAAAGTTTGATTTCAAATTTCGATTCTTTCGATTCAAATTTGTTTTTGAATATTGTTTTTGAATATTCAAATTTGAAATATTTGACTAAGATTTTGATTTGAATATTCTCCTGCAATGTTTTTCTTACTAATGATTTTCTTTCGGAGACCATGAAGTGTTTTATTGGAAAATTCAGTAAAAATTATCCGTTTCTTATGACGAAATCAGAGAAACCAATAGTAACAATTTAACTTTGAAGATTGAATGCATTTTGAAGTGCCATCTTATCAATTATTCTTAGTCCTCTCAAATAAATCTTTCTGTTTTAATTTTCAAAGTTCAGGTCGATTATTTCCACAGTCGGCAGAGCAACATTCATCAGAAAACACCAAGCAGAACGTTGTGTACAGCTCAGTGTATCACATGCGAAATATCTTGTTTTATTCATGATTAGCTTAGGCTTAGCATAAGATGGAAAAGTGCTTCAACGAGGCTGCTGCATATGTTAGCTGTAAAGAAAAACACATATCGAATGAATATTTCATCATGCAGAGGCAACGAAAGACACTGAAATAAGAA
Source organism: Anisakis pegreffii (assembly GCA_035041965.1). Classification (NCBI taxonomy): domain Eukaryota; kingdom Metazoa; phylum Nematoda; class Chromadorea; order Rhabditida; family Anisakidae; genus Anisakis; species Anisakis pegreffii. The sequence continues at coordinate 68,109 of JAPYMA010000172.1, read as the reverse complement.
ATGTATTTTGTAAAATTGTGAGGCAATCGTTAAAAAACGTGATACACTTCAAATAGCATAAAGAATATGTAATCTGTACATGCGCGTTCTTCTCTAACAAATGCCATATTCATAGTGATCAATTGAAAATTGTATTTGAAAAATATTTTATAGCATTTTTATTTGATTGTAGATCGCAATTAGGTGTTTTCTAGTTTTCTCTAATGCTTGTGGCCTCACAATTTTTTCGCATTCAAAAACACTCGTTTAGACGTCGCATCCAACGTATTTCTACAATATATAGGGAAATGTAGACAAGCGATTTCATTGTTGACTTAAGATAAATGCCATTGCACTTTAAGGAAATACGTTCTTTACCTTAAAGCGTTCTTTCGCTCGTTGAGTTTATGCATGGATATGTATGTGTGTGTAGACAAGCAGCTGTATTCAATATTCCTTAAGCTTGTAGAGAAACGTTTCGAGGATGAATGGTAACGTGATATATTGCGGTGAGATACTAGGTGCCAGAGAATGAAATTGCATCGGTATGATCTAACAACAACATTGGAATGTGCTTGTTCTATAGATTCGTTCATGACTGACTTAGCTGACTGATCGTGAGTAGCGCTATCACATGGTGTTTATTTATTTATTTATTCATGTATTTATTTTTTCATTTGTGCATTTCAACTTTTAGTTTAGCGATTAACGCACAATGCAAATGAATTAGATCATATTAGAATTAGAATAAGACGATTCAGAATTAAATCCGGATTAGCAAATAAATTAGAGATATTGATACACCACTCGATTTCGAGCAAAATTTTCCCGTTCGCGGAAGTTGCTCGAAACCCAGTGGTGTACCAATATCATTAATGTTGTGAGCCTGAGCCAGACTATGATCCGGCTTGTATTTATCATCTAAATGAATTAGAATTAAATCATATTAATTGGTAGATCATATTCTAAATAGTACTGAGAAACATTAGGTGAAGGACTTTTTAAATGAAGTATTAAGAAATAATCTTCGATGTTTTGTGATCGAATGTGATATTTAGGTTTGTTCGTAGACTTCGCATTGCATTTGTGGGATTTTTCCCAGCAACGTGACTGACGATTCTTATGAAAATTTCGTAAAATGTTATGAATTGTTGTTATAATATGATATGAGATACGACGTTGTTGATTTATCTGCATGATTATCATTTCAAATGCGTTTGGATGTTTTTTGGGTTATTTCGACCTTCAGCGTATTTTACTTCAGCTTGCTCGACGATTCCCATAAATTATGGTTGCTTATTCGTTACTGATGGCGTTGATTTTTAGCAGATGTACGTATGTTGAGAATTTTTATGTGTTATTTATATCAATTGCAGTTTGAACTGACTGATCAACCTCTGAAAATCTGCATTGTTGAGGAAACTTATGAATTATGAGAATGATATATTATTCTCTTCGCTTTACGTCAGCTGTAGTGTTTTAGTTGAAGCAAGAAAGTTAGCGTGCGAAGAATCAATATCTGTGAACGTCGTGGGTAATTGGATGGATATGTTAAAGAGTGATTCAAACTGAAATAAAGGGCATATTTTGCAGATGTTAAAGTGTTTTTAAGATGGCTTATTGCTAGTAGACGTGAGCAACTTAGATTAATCTCTGTCATTCTCGTATATCCGATTATGGGATTTCATTTGTTTGTTGTCAACAATTTTTGGTTATGCATCGCATTCTGTTAATGAAATGTCACTTACTGACAATTCCTTCTTAAGCCGTCGTTGCCTAGCTGTTAGCTGCGCTTGACATAACAATTCTGTACCTATTGAATCGAATGAAACTCCGTTAAAAGCGAGATGATCTGCTGTATCCAGACGGCTAGCTAATTTTCATGACTGTATAGTTTCATTGAATAACATCTGAGTTATGAATCATTCAAACGTGCTGAGATGTATACGCTTATTCTAGCGAATGGAATGCAGATGCTTGACCGTTGTGAGTGGATCTGATGAGGTGCGCTGAAGTGAAGCGAAGTATATTTAAGTGCTCTTTAAAATGCCGTTTCTATGACCTATCTTATAGCTTTTTTCAAAATAAAAAACCTTTTGAAAGTTTTCTAATGAATTTCTTTTCATTCAACGAAACTAATGCACCGTACTGGTACTTAAGCATTTTATTCTTGTGCTGAAAACTCATTATAAGTTGTTTGAATTTGTGAACGAATGAATTCATATGAAATGGATATTTCGCTATTGAAAATTGAGAAAATTCATCTGAATGTCCAATTAGGAATTCAGTTTTTAAAATGGAATTCGTGGTTAATTTCTGGGAATTCATCGCTCGATCTAAACACTCAAGAGATTGTTTGATGTGCGTGACATAAACAATTCGTTATCTAATCTCTGAGTATAATGTATTTAGAAGGTTTTTACATTTCACCAGTTTTTTCACTTTTCACTAGTGGTGGCGTTCGATTGACTGTCGGTCAGGAAAATTCGAAATTTTGGTCGAAATTCCGACATTCGGATTCCAGCCGAACGATTTGGAAGGTCGGTCGGATTCCGTAGGGACATGAAATTCTCCTCGGACGCCATCACTGTTTGTTTCTGATTCATGTAACTTTCAATGTCCACATTTTAATCCGTGTATCCATTTCGCTTGATCCTCCTTTATCGGCTCATCTCATTTATTTATTTATTCTTTTTTATCCGCTCATCTCATCTAGATTTTCTTAATCTTTAGAATGTGTTGCTTGCAGACGATTTTTATTAGTTCGCATCCTTTCTGATTGGTATAAACGATGCAACGAATGCTTTTATCGAAAATCTTAAAAAACAGTATATGCTAAGATATTGAAGAGAAATAAGAATATGCGCAAATATCAACCGTTTAATTTCAGTGCAGTAAGATTAGCATCAGAAATATCGTTTAGTTGTCAGGATTAACGAATAATCTAAAAATTTCGTTATTCATTCGTGTGAGATTTCCATTTAGTATTTTCATATAATTCTCATACATTTTCCACGTTCAGTGCAAATTTCATTTCTGATCATGCATAACACTACAATTTAAAATGTTTTGCACTACAATTTTTAAAAAGGATTCTGAGAACTATGCGAAAACTCGTTATATGTGAGAGTGTGAATATGAATTTCAGTTTTGTCTCTTCAGCCAGCTTCTCCGATGCTTTACGTCTATCTGGTCTTTTTGAAGTAAAATCTGCAAAGTCATGAATATTGAATAGGAAAATTTTATTGCATGCAATCAAATTAGCGCATTTCGTGAGGGCTTTTGTCGGTACTTTTTTTAAATTCATAAGATTTCCCGACGTCGTTTTGTGTGTATATCACATTCGTTCGTGTAATTTCAATGCACTCGTTTAATTCAGTGCATCCACGCCATTTTGTTTCATTTTATGGTTCTCTTGCATCTCAAACGTAAGTGATGCTTATTCGAGAAGAGATCAGCGAAGAATTACGAAGAATATTTTAGTATTTCACTTATCTTTTTTTTGATTCGCTTTGATTGAAGCCATTTACTTAATTCGATATTTTGAATGCTTTTGAAGTTAAATATCGAATTAAGTAAGTGGATTGAATTAAATTAAATTCAATTAAAATCTTTTGAATTCGACATTTTAGAATTTCTAATTGTAAGTGATGAATTATTGAAATATTATTGAATTAATGAATTATTCCATCAATCTGTCAGTATTCAGTATCGAAACTGATTAGCGAACAATTGTTTGGGAGAGAAAATCAGAAAATTACATCAATTCTGTGAAATTGAATTAATCGAATTTGACAGTATTCGTCTTTTTTTACGAGAATTCGACTGGAAAATTTGCAGTTTGGTTGTCTTTCGCAAATTTTTTGATTGGTCGAAATGTTTTTTTTCTGAAAATTTCTCTTAATTGAACTTTCCTCACAATCAGTGCTTCTCTTAATTTAAAGGGGGTGAATGAACTGTTTGGTTGATGAGATGATGATGATGAACTTGATTCGTTACACTCAAACAGTGCGATGTGTTCGGTCGGGTAAAATGATAATACAAGCAGAAATTATTAACGCTTTTGGTTCCATCAAATACAATTTTCAGCACATTTGTATGCACAACTGATTGGCCTAGAGTGATTCCGTTAAGCCTATGAAAGCAAATAAACATTTGGAGAGGAGTGGCAAATCGAGTGGGCTGTTAGTGGAATAGGGCGAATCGTTTTCAGCTACCAATAGTCATCGCTGAATGCACAATTTCACAATAAAACACCATCTCAGGTGATAATTATAATTGCAATGCCTTCCATACGAGAGTATTGGAAAATGAATTCAGCTTCATGGAAATCATATTCTCAGAATCAATTCCGATAGACGATTACATTAACGCCTCTGTATTTATTGCCCATATAATTAGTCTTTTGAATCTGCATTTCCATCCCTTGAGAATTATCATGCTTTGTCTGAATCAAATTGCTCCTTGTGAAGCTGACATTTATTAGAAATCTGTCGGTTTTTATTCTTACCAGCTTCGTTGTTGTCTTATTTGCCTGTCTGCCAGTGTCTCATCGACATTTTGGTGTCTTATCATTAGATTCATATTATTTCAGAAAATTCGCTTTAAAACCTTTATGAAAGCTGCCGCCTATTGATCTCTCTCAAACATCTTCATAATAATATCACATATTCAAGGAGAACTTTTCTGCAGTCTCGAAGTTCATTTTAATTTGCATATTTTTATTCTTTTCATTAATTTTTGAATTGTTTCATCGTTTTTTGAATCGTCATCGCACTGATAGACTATTATCGTTATCATTGGGCTATATTATTTTCCTCGTTTTGTTGGATTCATTGAATAGTTTCGTACTGGTTTCACTCTGAAATTACACATAATCTTTTTGTGACCATTTGAGTTAGTTGTTTCAGTTTTGCATACATTCGTTTGCGTTATATGTGAATGTGCTTGGTGAAGATCGATATTTGTTCATTGGCAGTCGTTTATTCCACATATTACCAGCTTCCATCCAAAACCTTCAGTCGTTTTTTGCGATTCACTCCGTTAACACCTACACTCCTGATAGCATTGGTATTTACAGTCTTGCGTTTTCTCATGTCTGAATTCTGCTTGGTTTTTATTTTGTGTGTATAAATTTTTAAATTGTACACGTATAAGTACTCATAAATAGTGTTTGCATTGCTGATGTTTAAACTTATTTACATTCATCTTTTGAACATTTATCAGTGAGATCATACGATAGGAATTCTCAATCATTTTAATGTCCTTTCTTATCAAACGCTTCACCCCACGCACCTCACCTCTCTATTTGTATCGTGAGATTAATCCGGTCAAAAATTTACATTCTAAAGATTCAAATGAATGAAGAGTTATTTCGATGGAAATTTGGAATGTTGTCCAATTGAACTGCAGAAAAGTTTCATATTTAAATCGTTATTGTAGATTTTCCGTGATTTTTAGTTCCCGGATATTATTGTTGCCATGTATTCTGTTGATTCTTTACTGTTCGGCGAAGACCTGAGTCAGTTTTCGTGATAGAAATTTTCTTAACAAATCAATCTTATTCTCGACAATTCGAGTATTTTATTGGAATTTGATGAAGTGGTTGATTCACAATTAGTGACGGATTGTTCAGTATGCCATTCAAAAGCTTATTCGCATCGGTTTAGTTATCTTTTCTTTCACAAATATTCCACATATTTTGATGGAGAACAAAGTGTTCGAAGTTGTCAAAGTATCTCTTAAGATCTCGTTCGATGCTTTACATCACAGTAGCTGATATAGAGGATCTTTATTCAGTGTAAACATTAGGGCTCACGTAAGTCGCTTAATATTTCGAATTCCTCTTGGAACGTTTGAATGTATAATTTGAAATGTTGATTTTATATGCACTATAAGTAAGACATTATCAATGAAATAAGTGTGTTCTTCCTAGTGAAACGTTGCGAAAAATTTGTCGGTTATAATGTTGCGGATTTTGGATTTTTCTCCTTACATTTTCACTCGTAATCGCGTGAATTCCGTTTGGCTGTATTGCTCATCGGTATTTGTTCTGTTGCGTTGGCCATTTTTGAATCAGATGATCATCCTGATTTCAACAACTTTTGCCATTTATCCGAGATATATCCTATTTCATCCAACCTATGCGTTTTTGTGGTTTGATTCGAAAGGCGTTTCGTTTTTCGACTTCTCGTAGTCGAGTTGATAGAGCGCCTTTCCTGGTACATTTTTCATTTTGTCGTTTCATTTGTCATACGAGTGTTTTGGTTTGTTTGATGCATTATTGACTTATGCATGTTGTTTTTGGACCGCATTATTTGTTCTTTTTGTAGTCCTTCAATAGTGCTATTGCAATAATATTTTCTATTGCTTCTTCTGCTTGTTTGCATAGTCTTTAAGATAAGAATGTAACTTTTTCTGGTAAATGTCGCAAAAACTTAAGTTTTAGACAATAGGTTTTGATTTTATATGTAAAGTTCCTTCAAACTTAAATTTGAATTTTTATAAATCGTGAAAGTATACCATAAATAAGCATTAATTTTGAAATTTGTTCATGGTTTTGGTTTAGCTCAAAGCTCTCCAATGCCTTCATGAATAACATGGCACTTTCAGAATATATATATATATATATATATATATATATATATATATATATATATATATATATATATATATATATATATATATATATAATCAAAATGAACGTCGGAAAAATCCCATTAAATAATCCACTATGTAATCACTGTTAAGACGTGGCATTCGCGTTCTGAAAATGATATAGTAATTCGTCATGGAGCATCTATCGTATGAATTATGAATGCTGTAATTTAGAACAAAAAGTCCCAGCGTTATCTGAATTCTACGATATCGAAGACTTTTGCATTATATTTTAATAACATAATGTCTCGAATATATAATACGAATGAATATACTGTGCGAGTTTATGACGTTGTTACTACTGACAGAATACAAAATTGCTCTTTTGATGTATCGAATTCATTGGAATTTTAACAATTCGCGATGTTTTGTAAGTTATAATTGAGTTGTACGACGTGCAATTATCACTGTCTGTATTGTGGTACTTGTTTCGTGTTTCGGTTTTAAGAGTCTTTCTGAGATGATCGCTTGTGATCGAGAGATTTAAAGAGTGCAAACATTAGGGCTCACGTTCATCGATTAATATTTCGAATTCCTCTTAAAACGTTTGAATATAAAATTTGAAATGTTGATTTTATATGCACTATGAGAACGACATTATCGATGAATTAAGTGTTCTTCGTGCTGGAAAATTGCGAAAAATTTGTCACTTATAATGTTGCGGAACAAAAAGGGAATTAATTCATCGTGCAGTTGCATTATCCGGCGGAAATCACTTCAATCGGTTATATCTCATTTAAAACTAGTTTCTATTAGATATTGTACTTCCAGTACTTAAACTCCAGTACACCATCAACTTTTCTTCCGCAATACGAGTGAGAGTCATCCATATTGCGGAAGGAAAATTGATCCGTCAGTTTCCCTCGTGCTTGCGTCACCGTGTCTATTTGTCACTGCCTCAGCAGCATTGGTGACAGTAGGTAATGTGAGAATATGATTCATTTTCTGATCGAACGTGACTCATCATCGCATTTCTCAATTTTGATTCATTTTTCGAATCCACTCCTGAAAACGAACGTTTATCGAGCGACAATAAATTAGTTGATGAATCAAAAGTTAGTATATTTGCAAATAAAAATCTGCCTTTCCGGTATCCATCGCAACGTTTTCTTAACAATACTTTGGCATTTGAATTTCTTGAAAAAACTTTTCTCAGCATTTTAACTTATTCATTCATGTCAGATTTTTAGAAATTTTCAATGCTATTTTGAGTGAAATGATTCATTTATGAGTTGTCTTTTTTTATATTTTGTGACAGCTTCATCTCAAGTTTCATTTTATTTGCTCACGTACTCGTACAATTTCTTTCGTATTGAGCAGTGAGATGGTCTTTATATGATTGTTTGTTGAAGTTTGACGATTGAATATTCGAATCGCGAAACACTTCGTTTCGTTCTATTGAGCATTTACTTACTTCATGTTATTGCTGTTTGTTGCTCGGCGAATTGCTTTTGATAATCGTAGTTTGTCGAAAATCGCTGCAGAAAATATTGTTTTACGATATCGTAAAGTTTTCTTGGCGTTTTAACGTATAATAGGGAATTTAGGGTTTTCTTAAAGCTTTTGAAAATGTTGAAATTCTATTGATTTTTAATGCTTATTTCGCTTTCCCGAAAATCCTCTTTGAAATGTATTTAAGATTTTAAATCATTTTTTCAAATATCAAATTCAGTCATCATTTTTTGAAATGTCGAATTGTTTTTGAGAGCGTACGTGGAATACGTTGCATGATTTAGCTTTATTGGAGATGAAAATTGCTTTCAAATGTTCATGATTTAGATGCCAGTGATATTTGAGATGATAATAGTTATTAGGCTTATCGGATTTTGATAAGGTGTTGATAAGGATACAAAATTTTAGATTTTCGATCGTCGATTTTTGATCTTGCTTTGAGTAGTAGTAATCTTCTAGTTTCATTTTTGTTAATCGCTATTTTAATGAATACGAGGCCATGGTCAGTAATCTCCAGTGCTCTATCATTAATACTTCAGATTGTGTGAATGTCTAGAAAAATTTGTAATTCCAAAAGGATATTTTAAGATTTGAGATTGCAGTGGTGATTTATATCCAAACCGAATAGGAATTTTCTTTGCGGTTTTTTCATGTCAACAAGGAGATACGTTGGATTAATTGCAAATGACATTTTCCTTATTGTGTATGATTGCTGGAAATTATTATTTTACAGTATTTTCAATATTTTCATCAGCGATGTTTAAGATTATTACCGTTGTTGTTTTTGTTGTTGAGAATTGATGGATCTATAGACCGGTGGTCCCCAAAGGTGGAAATAACCCATTTTGGGAGGTGTCAAAGGGTAATGGGAAGGGGGGAGATCGGGAAATTAGTTCTGACCCCATGCGTGGTTAAATTAGAATCTATTTTAAGCTTACAACCAAATAAATTTTATTTTAATATAGTACAGAGAAGAGTAATCTAAATTTACTAATGTATGTTTTTTGAAGAACGTCGTACAATCGAGAACGAGTTGAGTCGAAATAACATGACCTAAGGTATACCTGTACTTGTGGTCTAAGACATTCTATTGAGTTTAATGCATATGCAGTTCATGCTTTATTTTCGTGTATTGCGCTGGAAGTTTATTGGTTCTTCGTATTATAGTTCCTTTACTGTGAATTGTTGAAATTGTTATGCGTTAAAGCATAATGTATTACTACGCTTAAAGCATGAGTCATACCGGATTAAATTGTTGATATTATTTTAAAGGTGTTGTAGTGCACTTCACTCTTATCAGTGTTATCATTATCAATAAAGCAGCTACTCTGTTATCGTTCTGATAACGTTATCACAATATCCCACATATGTACTTCCATACGTATTTCTTTAAAACAACACGATGAACATGATGTACACCGTCATTATGATGAACATTCGATGTAATGCTTCTCGTATGATTTGTTTCCTATTCGTCATGATGGGCGGGATTCGTTTTTTTTCTGCATTGTTCGCAAAATAAATTTACTCAGAGCGTTATATTTGACACCACATACGGATTACATTTGACAGTGATTTGGTGGTATACGAGACTGAAATGTTCATTTCGATTGTTTCGATTGACAGGCGTAGTGTGAAGTAATGAGCAGTAGGTCTCAATATCATTTTGAGGGTTTTTTTTTTAGGTTGTCGTGACTGGCGATTGTGTTCGAGTTGGGCTCCTTAGGACCCATATAAGTATTACTTTGTTGTACGATATAAGTAGCACTTTGTTATCATTATACATTGAGAGTCGTCAACAAATCCATTATTATGTTAAGTGCATCGAATTGCTCACGATTCTGTGATTCGATTCATGCATTTGATTGAGTACTGAAGGAGGAAGAATGACCATTGCGTGAGTATAAATTGATGAATATTAAAGTATTTTGCTTGATTCCGCTTCCCTGCATTCCTATTTCTGATTCCTTGATATGTTCGATTTCCTTGTTCATTTGCTCACAAGGAATCCGTTGACTCGTTTCCCTAAATGCAATTGTGGATATATTTCTTCCGGGAATTTCTTCATCGTATGAGAACCATTTAATGGGCTTTACATATATTGTTGAATGTCATATCAATTAATCTTTCATGTTACCTAAAAAACTATTGTTTGGGCATATCACTGTTATGGTCTTGTTCTGATGCATAACATAATGCCGATGTTCTGCAAGTTATTTCAGTATGAATTATTCTTCTAGATGTGAACTTGTATCTTATTATTTTTAACGCCTCTCATTCAGAAGCGTTCTGAAGCGATCATAAATCTGATACGTATCTGGCTTTCAATTACTTTTGGTTTTATGCACAAATTGGTTTTGAGAACACCGAATACGTTTTCTGATTCCTTTCTCAATCTTTTTTTCGGTGTGTTGAGAACGACCGTAAAAAGCTGCTGATATGAAATTCATCGTGGTTGAATTGAATATCCGATTTGGAATGCAATATTGAATATTTATAATTGTGATAATATTAGTATTGGTCTGTTCGGCTTTAGTGATTTCTTTTCATATTCAGATTTCTTTTTATATGATTGTTTATGATTTGAAATTTCTTTTTATTCACATGCTGTCGATGTTAATTTGCAATTGACGCAAACGCAATGTTTTTTAGCGTTTGAAATGGCCGGCCGAATGCAAGATGATGAAATATTTCAGATATTGTGAATGGTGTGATTAGAGGACCGATCGTGAAGCATGAACGGGAATTTAAGTGCGAATAGTCTCGATAAACAGCCGTCGGCGTCGATTGCGATGAGTCATTTCGTCGTAACACCCGTCACCGAGTTACCGAAACAGTTGCAGATGAATTCAACAACACCTCGAGAAGCCTCGTCAGACCGAACCAATAACGATTCAAAGATGGAATCTATTCCTGAAACGGTCAGCATTATTATTCATCACTTCATTATTGTCATATATTCGTTTTTCATTTTTATTCTTATTTATTATATCACTTTTATTATTACTATCATTTTTATTATTTTGTTGGGTTCTTTCCTTGTCGGCTTAATTGTTACTGTTATTTATTCATCACTATCATTGATATAGTTACCACTGCTGTCATTCTTTATCACTAGCGTTGTCAATGTTATGATTAATATTGATCATCATTAGTTATCACCGAATAATGATGCGATTCATTATTCCTAAATAGTCTTGTCCTGTTTTCTAGTGGAAATTTTTCAGTGGTAGTAAAAATTGTGTCTGGAGTAAGGGCAGTATTTATCGATTTGTTTAGCGTATTCTAAGTCGATGCAAAATCCATCAATGTAGACTGAATTGTATAAAATCAATTTGAATAATGGTGCGTAGAGTGTGGCAAGAAAAATGGAAAGGATCTTTTGGGGTTTTGGATATTATTAGGGGATTACTGCATTGCAGACAACCAATTAACAAAGCTTATTTTCGTTGGTTCATTGCGAAGAAAATTCAATAATTTGCCTCACTTCATGATACCCGTTCCGTGGAATTAGGCGTTTCACTTATCTCGCAGCTGAGTCACGTGATGAATATATGTACTTTATTGGAGATGAAAATTGGTTTCAAACGTTCATTATTTAGATGCCAATGATATTTGAGAGTGATAATAATAATTACGTTTATCAGATTTTGATAAGGTGTTGATAAGGAAACAAAATTCCAGATATTCGATCGTCGATTTTTGATCTTCCTTTGAGTAGTGATCCTTATGTGACCTGATTACACGCATGAACAGCATGATTATAAATTGCTCGTCTTATTTTTATGCAATAAACAGCTGCCTCGATTTATAATTCCGAAATTATTAGCTAGGTAATGAGTAGCACCATGTTCTTACTAAGAAAATGTGTCTGTGGTCATGATTGTTATATGCGAATGCGATGGGAATACGAATTTGAGTTATTGAATAAACATGGGGAAGAGAATTTGGGCAAATTTGAAATTGGAATTCGATGGGGAAATCATAGGAGAAATTTGAAAAAGCAATTCGATTCCGCCGCTTCAGAAACGTAGAAATATATTCTTATCGTTATTTTTTCAACTTTTATTATCAGATATTCACTATAGCCAGAGCAGATTTTGTTCTCGCAATAAACACGATCGCATGTGACTTCCTTCTGTTCTAGCCTTTTTCAAACTTTCTTCATATCTCCGTTTCTTTCGCATTTCATTGCAAAAGAGAACTGAAATAATTATTCAATCACCCTTCCGCACATTCAATCCAGTCATCTAACTAATACACAAACCTCAGACTGCAACAAATGCAATCATCTGGAATTATACTCCCAAACTGTTCATCTAAAATAGCATATATACACAACGAAAGTTATTTATGGCTCTGCTCAGAATATCTATTTAGTTCAGTTACATTTTCAAGCAAATTTTTTCGTTGTTTATCTCGAATTTTTTTGTTTTTTTGGACAGATTCAACAAACATCTTCCGAATTTCGTTCTTTTTGCGTTGAGTTTTCTCATTTTGTTGATCGAATCTAATGCATTTGGATGGTTGTATCGTGGCATGTGCACAATACAATTATCGTAAGAGATTACATTCAAACGGCGCATCTCCTAGCACAGCGCAGCACATTTCGTCGTTACGCTTCACAAACAGCATTAAGCATACAGATGCGATATTTTTATTGGAATTTTTTGCTTGTGAAAAAGTGTGGTTGTAATGAATTTCGAAGTCGAACAAACAAAATTCAAAAGCTCATCAAAAATTTTCAATAGTTTTATTTGTAATCATAACGAACGAAAAATCAATAAATGCAACAGAATATTGAAGAAATTCTGCATTTTGACTTCAGAATAATAATTGCTCATTGCGTTGTGATCAGATTTCCGAGAAATTGGAATGCCAAATAGGAAAATGGTAATTTCGCTATAGATTCTAAAAATTTCGCTTTGAGGTTTTTTCCCACAAAATAGTCTCGAATTCTCAAAGAATTTGTGAAAATGAAAATTTTTTTTGGAATGCTATTTGGATTCTTAAATTCTTTGGAATTCTCAAAATTCCGTCAATAAGCATAGGCTGATCTCAATTTCAAACTCATTATATGCTTATAAAGGTGAAACAACTGAATGCGGGTGATTCCTTCAGACCGACAAGCTTTCACTTGAATATGCATTTGATGTTGACGTCAAGACTGGCAGCGATGTGTTCGCTGCAGATCTCATTTATTGGATCATTTTGAGCGTCGTGTAAACAAGCGAAAATTCAGTTTATCGATGGCACGAGTACCGAAGGGATATCGTCGACTCGCTCGAAGACATCGGCGAATGAGGAGACAATTGCGGTGCCGAACACGGCAAACGATAACACACCATCGAATGGTGAACGCGAAACTGATGCCTTAATCAAAGCATCAACACCACTGAGTTCGTTGATTCTGTGTATCGCTTGATTCGATTCGATTTTCATTTGTTCACTATAAATGAAATTAATGCTGGTCATTAAGCTGTAGAATAATTTCAATTTGTATTCCTGAAAGCTTTATGGCTTTCATGAATGTGGGATAACTTATGAGATAATTATCAATATGAGATAATTCATTATGAGATAACTTCGCATGACAATTATGCATTGAGAAATTTGTTTTCGAATACATATCATTAGATAATATCACCAGGGATAACTACTTCGTTATGCATTGAAGAATTTGTTTTTGAACTCGTATCATTTGATGATATCGCAAGGAATAACTTCATTATGCATTGAGGAATTTATTTTCGAATACATATTATTTGATGATATCACAAGGAATGTTTGAAAGAACAGATAAAGCGAATCGCTAAGTGTAATAAATCCCATTATTTTGGGCAATGATATTTTCATTTCTTATCAGATGAATCAGTCTGCTAATAAAACATGATGAATGTATGACTGAAAAAGCGAGCAATTCAGGTAATGAACAACCGAAAACACCACTGAGTTCGTGGTCATCAACGAATTTGAAAGTGAACACCGAAGGGAATAATCTGGCATTATTCGAGGAAGTACCACTAGTGAGTACTTTCCTGAAAGGTTTTATCGCACCTGGTCTGCGGGAACGAGCCGAGAGTAAGAAATCAAAGGTTATTTTGCATCTTTTAATATCTTTTCAAAATTTCACTTTATTCTTAACAATTTTTACACAAGTGAAATCATAATTTGTTGCTTATTCACGCGACCGTTTCACCGAAGGGAACACGACCATTTTATGTGATTCGTTTCAGTTTCGAGTAAGAGTATTCGTTAACCTGAAATTGCGTTTCAGGATAAATTGGGGGTGATGTTGGGTGTATATTTGCCGACGATACAACACATACTTGGTGTTACGATGTTTATTCGATTGTTCTGGGTTGTGGGCATTGCGGGAATAGCTCATACTTTCTTATTACTTGCTCTTTGTTGTTTGTGTGTTAGTTTTTACATCTTCAATTCATTCGTTAGTGGGGATATCGGTGATAATGATTATGATAATGGAAACATTTTTGATGGTGATTTTAACAATAATAATAGCAATAATAATGATAATAATAGTAACAGTAATAATGATAATGATAGTGATATTTTGAAATTGAGAGCGAAATCGCTACGTGGTTCATGGTTGAATCGAATTTTGAATTGAACCAAAGCGATGAATTAATGATAATGATGATGATAATAAAAGTGATTTGAAAATGATAAACTTCAGACATTTCTAACGTGTATAAGTTTATCGGCTGTCGCAACGAATGGTGAAGTGAAGAGCGGAGGCGCATACTTCATGATATCACGGAATTTGGGTGCTGAGTTCGGTTCTGCGGTCGGCATTTTGTTTTATTTGGCCAATACGGTCGCTACTTCCATGTACCTTGTTGGTGGTATTGAAATACTTTTGGTGAGTGACTTTCGCATATAACATTACTCTAACAATGAAACAATCAGATTTTTAAAATTGTTTTAAATGTAACAAATTTTAATCGAAATGATTGGGAATTTTTTTGAAAAAAAATTAGCATTTTCATTTTTTTAAAATTTATTTTTATTTTAGATATACATATTTCCCGATCTCACAATTGGTGGACGCGGAGTGCAATCTGATACAGGTTGGAGAGGCGTACTGAATCTTCAGTTTATCACTTCAATGATTTCATTTGATAAGAATATTTGTTGAAAAATATTTCGTAATGATTGGAAATATTCAAAATGGATAGAGTTAAGCAGTAATTAATGTTCAGTTTTTGAGAGTTATAAAAAGTTTGCTATTGAATAGGTTTAATGGGTATGATGTCACACAATTTACGGTTGTATTCAACGGTATTGCTGATTATCGAATTTTGCATCGTTGCGATGGGTGTTCGCTTTGTTCAACTGCTTGCACCGGTCAGTTTATTTCTCATTTTCTAAGATTTTATACGATACCTTTCATTCTGTACTTCAAAATGTGATTAGTATCTTCATTTATATTTTTGAAGCTGTTTGTATTTAAAAAGTCAAATTTATCGAATATTTTTCAACAATTGAGCTGATTTGCATGAATGATTTAATGAACGATACAGTGGGGATCTTATTTCATGTTGGTTCCACCATATTCGCATTAAACAGTAGTAATTTATTAGATATATTAATTAAAGTGATTATCAATTTCAGGTATCGTTAATGTGTGTTATTTTATCAATTTTGGCATGTTATGCCGGAGGAATCGAGAAGACTATTAATCCAAGTAGTGGACAACGGTCAGTCTTAATTTTGCTCGTCACTGAGATAATGAAAATCTGAAATTAATAATTTGTTTCCGTTTGTGAATAATTCAATAAATTTTAAAATTTTCGATTATGAATTGAACTAGTTTCCTTGCGTGAATTAAATTTCTGTATTTGAGGGTGTGCATGGTGGGCGATCATCTTCTACAAGCGAGTATCGTCCTTCCGCCGAACGCTTCGGTTGACAATATTTGCGATTACTGCAATCCGCATAATCCGTAAGAATTTTTTTCTTTCCGCTATAAAATTCTTTTGTTCGAATTGCAAATTTCATTTAATTTCAATGTTAATTATTCATTTTGGCTGATTTGGAGAATGTTTATTTTTAGTTCACTGAAATGTTTTAGTTGATTACCGTATTGTTGAAAATTTTTCCATTAAGAAAGTTCACTTCAATTTCATTAGATGCTCTTCAGATGTTGTTTTCCTTAATTAGTAATATTTTTGTTAGTAATATTATTATGCTTATTGTTAGTAATATTTTGTGGTTTTCGTGAGCAGTAATAAGAGAACTTCAACAAATTGTATTCAGTAATGTAGGAATATTAGAGTGCGTTTAGCAGTAAGCAAGTAATTTGTTAATGACATTCTTTGTAGTGATCATATTAATACATTCATATCAAATCAGTACATTAATATGAAAATGTTTTTGATTTAGAAGTCCTTCGTTACTGAAGTATTGTCCGAACGAAACTTGTACAGAGCGATTGCGATGTGTCAACGGATTTCCTGGTTTCATGAGCAGTGCTTTAGTTGGTTTGTATTCTTCTGATTCGATGCTGTTTGAATTCATTTCTTTTATGTTTATGAGGATAGTTATGAATCTTTTGAAGTTGATTAGCAGTCATATTAGTGATAATAATACGTTGCAGTAGGGAATGTTCAAAATGAGATAAAGTTGGTAATAGTTACAGTTGTATCATTGAAATGGAAAATCACAAATGACGAGATAATAATAATAACGATAGCATATAATAATAATAATAATAATAAGAGTAATAAAGCTGGTAACGTTACCGATAGCAACGACGATAATAATGATATTAACGATAAATATGTGAAGTATTTCTAAGCAGAAATTATGTTTCATTTTGATTTTAAAAAGTACACATTATATCAAATGATATCCCATGTTATTTGAATGATAGAAATTTATTGTATTTCTTACTGACCTTGATATGTCACGTAAAATATTTCTATTTGCAATTGAAAGCTGAACAGAAAATATTTAAGAGAATATCGGTAGTCATTATATGGGTAAAGATGAATATAGCGAGGGCCGGGCAGCGGACAAAGGCGCAGAGGTATTTCAAGATGTGAAAACAACGTTCTTCGTTCTGCTGGCGATTTATTTTCCGGCGGTTACTGGCATTCTTACTGGAGCGAATATGAGTGGTCAGTTTTGATTTGTTCTCTGATTAGAGTAATTTGAGGAATTTCATCAACTGTTGATGGCAGTTGTTGAATAGTACAGAATAGTTGAGTGATCATTTTGAGACAAAATTTTGGTATTTTCGATGAGAACAAAGATACTTCACATAAATTTGTTTTGAATTAAACGATTGTTTAGCTCAGTGTTAGTGGGTTAGAATTCAATTTGTTTATGGATCAAACAGATCGATGGAAATGATTTCACATTAACAAGAATTTGAACTGCACAGAGGTTTTACCGAGAGCGGAGCATTTTTATTTGGTTAGCGGTAGTCAAAATTAGGTGTATGCAGCTGAATGTCATTAGTTGTACTGTTGAATTTGAGAATTTATCGATAAATGACACTGGCGATTGAATTATTCGAGAGTACAACTCTTCGGGATGTCTTTTGAATTGTTACCCCAATTTCAGGTGATCTATTGAATCCGCAGTCATCAATCCCAACCGGCACAATAACAGCGCAATTAACAACATCATTCATCTACTTCTCACTCGCACTCTGTTTTGGAGCTTCGATTGATGGGGCTGTACTGCGGGATAAGTATGTTTACGTTACCATTTTTCATTTCTTCGATAGGTTCAATCCATTTTTTTGTATTTTTCGGAATAAATTTTGTCATTCAGTTCGTTTTTCGTATCATTTTATCATGTTGATGCTATCGTTCTTGATTTTATCTTTATCTCAAGTGCTTTCCTATGAAATTGATTATTGAGATTATCATTTTATTGCCATATTAATCTCATAGTCACCAATATTCCTGTCTGTCGCCTGATGGGATTATCCTGATGTATAGTTAGTCATTTTAGTCATTTAGTCAATTTAGTCATTCTCATCAAAAATGTAATTCGGAATCATCTGGAGTTTACTCGATTCACTTGCGTTTCTTCCAATCCACTAGATCAATGTTCCACACGCTTGGAAGCATCATTACCTCATTCGATGGTGTGACAGAACTTTGTTTTACCTTCTCCTCCTCGTGCAGATATTTACTAGTTCCATGTCTGGATCAGTTCGAAATTCCATCCAGAAATTTTTCGTATTCGTAAAAGAAATTAATTGAGATATCATTCTATTTTTAGAATGATATCTCAATTAATGCGAATTAGCATTCGCAAACGATTGATTTTTGCAGTAATCAAGTTAATGGGCTTGTTTATCGTTGCATTTCAATATCATTAAGTAGAACAATCGCAATAATACATATTTTTGATTGAAATACTCATTCTGCTGAACCATTGGGTTGTCCTACAATATGTTAGTGCTTATATGAAAAATTGTCCTATAAACACTTGTCTCATTGAAATCCAATATGAAACCCATTTGAAATCAACTGCTTGCAACATGTTTACGCTGAAATTCTCATTAGGAATACAAAATTTTCTCCTCTGTGAATAGTTTCTTCACATTACATCCGTTATTCGATCTTATTATGCTCATTAAACTGCGCTTTGTTCTCGTTTATCAGTAATAATGTTTTCTTTCGTATTTTTCGAACTGAATGTGTTATAGTTCATTTTATGAGTTCTGCGATTTGTAGCCATAAGAATTTATGTGAAAGTCATCGTATCCAATAGTAATATAATAACTTATATATTTTTATTCATATCGCGAGAAAGTCATACGTGTTCGAATTGTCTGTTGCTTGTTATTCGGACTTGGAATTATTATTTCATAGTCGAGCAGTTGAAAATTTTAGAAATTATTTCATAACGGAGGGATTGTCTTATTATTGTTTTTGTTGAAAGATTCTTAGTTTCTCCGTATTTTTGATGCAGATCATGAATCAGATTATTTTATGCATTGCAAAAATAGATTTGAAAATTTTTTAAAGATTTGGACGGAGGACTGTTTGAAGCTTAAGCGTAATTGTAAGCATAAGGTTGAGACTAAGCATAAACATGGCGTCTAAATTCCAGCTTAAGTACAGTTATATGCGCTAAGCTGACCTAATGGAATTTTTGAATTGTCCGCTTTTCACTATAACTCGGTGCGGAAAGCAGGTTCACCTTCTTCGCACTCTTAAAATCATTTGACCCTTAGTTACAGTAAAGGTTGTTTTTTTTCGCAAAAATCGTACTCACATCAGATATTCAATTGTATAATTGCAGAAACTTGTCACTTTAACGTGCGATTTCTATTTTGAGTTGTAAGTATTTATAATTTGACGGTGCAGTGGTACTCATGCAATCAAATGCATTATATTATTCATTATTATAATAGTTATGACATGAATGTAGATTATTATGGCCATAATTCAGATATGGCTCATCACTCGGTGGTGGTATGGTAGTCGCGAATCTGGCTTGGCCGAGTCCGTGGGTTTTGTTGATTGGTTCGTTCACGTCGACGTTCGGTGCTGCTTTGCAGTGTCTTTGCAGTTGGTTTATTCACTTTTTGTTTGCTTTTTTATTGTTCATTCATTATCGTCCTTTATTCATTTCTTATTTGAAACGATCCAAATCAGTTGACCTATCATTCGACGAAATCGATCAGTCGATTGTTAGTACGCATCTAATTATTTATTTATTTACGAAATTGTTCGTTTCACATGAGCAAGAGGCCGTTAACACTTATCACTGATATCTTATCACTAGCTTCATTGATATTGAGAAAGTCGCGAATTGTGTCAACAGGAAGATGGGTTGTACTTTTAGTAAACATCTGCCTTTGTCATGTCAAAGCTGGGGACAATATGCAATGTTTCCGTTTTCAGGTGCTCCTCGTTTGCTTCAATCAATCGCAAAAGATGATGTTATCCCAATTTTGAAGCCATTCGCGAAAGTAACCGAAAAGAATGAGCCTTTCGTCGGGTTGGTTTAATAATTTATTATTTACTTAATAATAGTTCCAAATGATGGAATTATTCGATTCGAGATTATATTAAACGATAGAAATGAAGTAATAGGTTGCAATATGATATCTGTTTTAGTATTGAAATAGTTGTAAAAAACAGTCATAAGACTGGTGAATGAAGGGAGTAGTGAGCAGACATAACGATTATAACAAGTAATGGTTGCGATAACAGTAATGATATCCATAACTGGTAGGTGTTGGTAATAATACTGGAAATGATTATGACTTATGAAATATGATAATGGAAGCAGTAATGATATAATGACGATATGTAGTAATAACAGTATCAATAATAAATATTGTAGATTGATACTGA
This sequence comes from Anisakis pegreffii, assembly GCA_035041965.1. Lineage (NCBI taxonomy): Eukaryota > Metazoa > Nematoda > Chromadorea > Rhabditida > Anisakidae > Anisakis > Anisakis pegreffii. The sequence goes on along the minus strand of JAPYMA010000172.1, from coordinate 47,671 downwards.
CAGCACTGATCGCAGAAATGGCCATTCTAATGGGCGCAATGGATCAAATCGCAGCCGTAGTTGATTTCTTCTTTTTGATGTGTTATGCATTCGTCAATCTCATCTGTGTACTGCACTCTCTACTCGGGGCTCCGAATTGGAGACCGAGATTCAAATATTATCACTGGTTCGTTTATTCTTTATCGTGATTTTATCATATCTGTTGTACATTGATATTGACAATTGAGAGGATTGATAACAATCCTACTGGGAGTACTTTTTGATGAAATTCTCGTTGAGCTTTGTGAATGTTTCAAAAGTACTTTGCAATTCTCGTCGTAAATCTAGGTGAGTAGAATGTATGCATTGCAGGACTCTATCGTTACTTGGTGCTGGCCTGTGCTTTTTCATAATGTTCTCAACACATTGGGACTATGCACTTGTTTCGTGTGTTCTCTGTTTGGCCATTTACAAATATGTCGAATGGAAAGGGTAAGTATTTCTTTCTGTGATTAATACCAACAAAAATTGTTCTTCATTTTATTTTCTTTGAATCATTTTGATATTTAGCAAATGAGTTTTTTTAAAATTTTCATTGATTACTTTTGATACTGATCATGAGACTGGATTTTGTTACAGTTTATATGTTTATCATTTTGCAAAAAAAAGAGATTATGTAAATGCATTTGGTAACTCTACGGGCATGAATTTCATTCGTAGAAGGCGATTTCAAAAAACCAGATCTTGCAATGGTAATATTGAGAGCAATTGATAGTAGTAGTAAATTATGATAAGACTGATAATGACAGTGATAAATGAAGTAATATGAATGGGTTGAATTGAAGAGCTAAGAAGGAATGGGGCGATGGAATTCGCGGTTTGGCTCTATCCACTGCACAATATTCGCTGATGAAAATTGAGGATAAAGATCCACATCCCAAGAATTTCAGGTCATCTTCGAATATTATTCCCTTTTTTTCCGTTTATTTTCATATTGCTGTTTCATGGAAATGTCTACTTTTGAATTTCATATCTGCTAGTTCGATTTTGATTTTATATTTATTTGTGATTATTGTTCCATGTTTATTTGCGATAAGTTGCGATTATTCTTCTTGTAAGTTACAAAATTATGATTTATTTACAATCAGTTAAAAGTGTTCGTTCACAGTGAAATGATTGCAGACCGCAATTATTGCTGCTGTTCTCAATGCCGTGGTCGAAAGAAACCATCGATTTGCGGTATTTGAAATTACTGAATTTTGCATCGCAGTTGAAAGCTGGACGAGGTTTGAGTATTGCGGTTGCTTTCATTCGAGGCAATCCGCTAAGTATTGAGGATCGAGGCAAAGCCGAGCAGGTGACCAATGTTGGTTTGTTTCTTTGAGAGAGCGATTTTCCTAACCAATCACTCTTCCGCACCAGTCATTAGTGACAGTCTCATCGCATCTGATAACTCATCAGATCATTGTAACATTTAAAATTATGACTGTGAATTCGAATTCAGGTCAAAAAACGTATGGAATTCGATATGGGTCAAGCGAAATTGAGGGGTTTTGCGAAGACACTCGTTTATGGTGAAGGACAGGTGAGTGGATGGTATTTATCGAAGAATTGTGGTTGCAATGGTATCGAAGAAATGGTATTGAAGTAAAAATGGGTTTGAGGGGGATTTGTTTACGGATTTGGATTGATTGAACTCAAACAACGATCGAATACAATCCGTATCAAATCATTGTAACATTAGCAATTAGCTTAGTTGATAAATTCAGATAACCGGAAGTTTGACTACACTGATTCAAAGCGTTGGAATGGGTGGTTTAAGACCGAACACTTTGCTACTCAAATGGCCAACTTATAGTGAAGAACGAAGTCGAGAGGCTATCGATTCGGAATATCAAACGTTCACTGGTGAGATCCACGGAGATTATTTTTATCGATTCATGATTAGGTGATGAGCAAATTTTGCGAATCCACCGGGAAAAATACATTACAATTAGTGATCGTTAAAGTTAAATAGTCATAAAGAAGTGGTGGCATTAGGCCAGTGGTACGTCCCCACGCTCGGTTGCTCCATTGCCCCTATCGATGGCCTGGTAGGTTGTTGTTACCCCCTCCCCTTCCGCTGCAATAATTTACTAGTTCCACTCATAACGTCAGAACTGATTTCCCGATCCCCTCCATTACCCCTGACAAACCCAAATTCCTCAAAAATGAATAATCCGCCCACAATGGGGACCCCTGCACTAGGCTTCATGTATTAATGATCAGTTCTTATTCAGTACAGCAACATTATGCGATATTGAATCTCTACTTTGCGATTCATAACTGATCCATTTTGGTAGGTTGTATTGAGCCGTTAAGTTGTATGTATGTGATTTTTTTAAATAGTGACAAATATCGGAATTTAATCTAATAAAGAATAAAATTGCAGAGAAATTGTTGGCCGGAGTTGCGATGGATATGTGTTTATTGGTAGCGAAAGGGATCATCGAGTATCCATCGGCACACGATCGTTTGAGTGGTTTTGTTGATGTGTATTGGATTGTACAGGATGGAGGACTTTGTATCCTTATCTCATACCTTTTGCAGTTGCATAAGGTGCTTTATTACTAATCGCTGTTTATTATTTATTGTTAATCATTATTGATCTTGTTTATTGTTACTATTATTGTAATCCTCTTGACGTAAACTTTGTGGATTAGAGACATTTGAGATGAATGGCTTTCTCTGTCATTAATAATGCGATTTAAAATTTCTTTTGAACATTTCGAGAAATTGAAGGTATGGAGACAGTGTAAACTACGTGTAATAGCGATTGCACAGTCGAATGATAATAACTTGAAAATGGAAGCAGAATTGAATCAGTATGTTGTTTATCAACTGCGAATCAAGGCGATCATCTTGGTTGGTTTCTTCGAAATTTCATTCATGTTATACTTTGGATATATGTTGTGCTAGACGGAAACGCGAGCATTGTGGCCAGCAACGTTACAAACGTTTGATAGTCTGGCCAATCCAGATTTGATCAAAACATCAAATCCAGATTTGATGTTGTGCTAAATACTTCTATCTATTTTCTTTCACATTCATTTGATTGATAGAAGTTGCATGGGGCAAAGTTGTGGAAGTATTCAGCTGCTGGAAGGTGACGAGGATTTTAATGTTTCGAAAGCTGAATTTTGTGATGATGATATCTAAATTGGCCGATCGAGGAGCAGGATTAAGGTCGTTAGAGCGGAGGTTGATCAGAATGAAAACACGCAGAAGAGCTGTAAAAGCGATTTCAGGTAGTGGATTTAGCCGACCCAGAAATCTCGAAGACGGCCTTCGAACGAACGTTGTTGATGGAGCAGCGAACCAGATACAACCTCGAAATGCATTCGCTAGTGCACAGACCACTCAAGAGACCGTCGTTAGGGGTTCGTTCTGGCTTGATCTAATGGTTTGATCTGATAAATTTATGGTAATCATTTATGAAAAACACTGAAATTGCAGGAATTGGCGTTCTTCGCGGATCGATTCACAAATCGTGCAGAAGATGAATATGAAGCAGCAAATAACGAGGAAAGCAATACTGCGAACGCAGATCAATGTAAGTCATTTTCATATCGATTCATTTGATTTATTTAATCGTTTGTTATTTTGCTTCTTTATTTCTTTATAATTGTTTATTTTAGCATCAAACAATGATGATGAGCCAAGTGATGTTCCACCCGCACCTTGCGATAACACAACACGGTCAGTTGTTTTATGACTAATTATATTTCCTGTGATCTCTGATTCGATTTATTTGCCGAAGAATTTTGATTTTTTCTCAAGAAAAATATTTTCAAAATTTTTTCATGCAAATAAATTTTCAAAAAATTTATATGAATTGCAGAAGAAAGAGCAAAGTGATGTTTGCAAATGGTAACCATATAAAGCAGAAGAAAGTTGAGGAATATGCCGAAATGCATAAGGAAATGAAAGCACTCGATAGGCGGAAGGTAATAATGTTTTAAAGTTGTGCCGATTCAAGAAATAATACTTAACACTACGCACAACTATGAAAATGGTAATAAAATGCGTTGTGCACGTGAAATGTGTGAAATTGCATTTAAAATGAAGAATTTGGACGAAATGTGAAAATTTGGACGTTGTTTGTACGACGTATAATTTGAACACGAATTCGTTTGAAATGTGAAAATTTGAAATGAAATTTGGGATGATTTGATGCGAATGCAATTTCAGGTCCATAAAATGCACACCGCAGTGCGACTGAACGAGATAATTATCGAGAATTCGTATGACAGTCAACTTGTCCTTCTTAATCTACCTAAACCACCGATTCGAAAAGAGGGTTCGTTCGTTTGCTTATTATTCAAACTATTATTATTATTAAAAATATGTTATTATTAAAATATAGGTTCCATTTGGTCATTGTTTATTTACGCATTCTTTTCACTCATTTGTATCATGATTCAAAATTGTATCGTATCAGTATTTATTTACCGTTTATCTTTCAGTCAGATTAACTTATTTGTTCAGAAATTTATTCCATTGACTGTCACATAGTTTTTGTAGGATTGGAAGATTACATTCATTATTTGGAAGTATTAACCGATAACGTCAAACGTGTTCTATTTGTACGCGGTACAGGTCAGGAGGTGATCACAACAACTTCGTAGTTTTTTAAGTATTGTACAATTGATGTGTTGAGTGTAGTATTTATTATATATATGTATACATATTTGTATATTCATTATAGCTTTTATGTTCGTTATATTGTTTATGAAAATGTTGGTTTTTTGATTGATCATTTAATTCGTTGGTTGCAATAGAGTCTTGTAGGCATTTATCGTTTTATTTCCTGTTGAGAGTTTCGATTGATTGTTACTTGCATTTGTTTTAGATAAATCAATCAGTTCTGCTGAATGATCAAAGTTATATCATCATTTTGTGATGTTGATCTCCGTAGTTGTAAATTCTGTTGTGAGTAGTTACTGTACATCTGTCACTATTGTTCATTATCGTTCATCATGATCACTTATGATTTGTAGTATTACTTTATTAGTGCTACTTGACAAACTGTACGCTATCAATCGTCTAATCTCAAGAATCAATTGGTTTTTAATGACGAAATGCTGCTGATATGATAATGTCTGTAATCACTTTTTTTCTGTACGTTTCAAAGTTTATATTGGATTGTTACTGTTATATTCGTATGATAATATTCAGTGTGAAATATTGATTTAAATTCACATTTCGTTGCGATTGATTAAGGAATTCGTTGCAGTGAACGAAAGCTTTATATTTTCACAGTAGAAGTTTGCGAAAAATTTTCATCTCCTCTCGAAAATCGATCACTTCATGGGTTTGATCGGTAATTCTGATATCTTTTATGGGTAAAAGGACATTCTTTGGGATGATTCCTCGTGTTCTATTTTGATTCTTATATTATTCACGGCTAGCATGGTTACTGACGTTTCGAAATCGAAAATCCGTCTGCAGAAATTTTTCATCGGTTATTTTCATTGTTACTGTTTGCAAGTTTAGAACTGGTTTTGCCACATAAACTGTTGAATGTTTATACGCCGTTCACATGGCACTTTTCCGCTTGGTTTCACTTACGGAAGTACAAGAGGTTTTTGTGAATAAAGTGTATGAAATGGTGACGAATTGATCGTGTCGCATGGTGTTTTCCGATTGAGCGATGATTCAGCTTGTTTTCGTTTGTTTGACGTGTTCGTCTCCGAGTTGAACGAGTGGTTTAATTTATGATTCGCTCATTTGCACACTCTTTTCCGTGACGTAATTCGAACTTATTCTCGCGTGACTGTATTGACTTGTTCTTTTTTTTGTTCTGTTGAAATTTATCAACATTGCGTAATATTACCAAAATTCCGTTTAAAATTTCCTGTTGTTACCATTCGTTCCGTTGGTATTGTCCGGATGGTTTACCACTAGGCGATTCTCAGCCTCCTTACCGTTAGGTGATTGAGATAATCATCTGTTTATGACTCATCAGCAGTCGGATTTCTCATTCAGTTCACTGATAACGCATTTGTTTTTGCTGTTATATTGTTGCGATATACTTGGAGAAATGGTATTTTAGGTGAAATCTCCCTTATTCTCCGGAATTTTCATCTCATTTGCAGAATGTGGAGAAGGAAATATTTTTGGAATTCTCGCTGAAAAACGAAAATTCAAACTCTTGATCGATTTCGTTGATTAGTGTGATTTGAAGGGATCAGTTTAGATCGAATTGGTGTCGGTTTGCTGCAATGATTCGAACAGTACTTATTTACTGATCAGTTGAGCCGTTCGTATCATTTTTGGTTACATTCTTTATATTCTTAATTTATCAATGCGATTTCATATCTTAACATTTTTATTTGTAATCAAAATGTTCGCAAAATGATAACGTATCCTATGCAGTTGAATGATATAACTCTCAGTTGGCTTTTATCACTCATTTTCATTGATTCACGTCATCTGCCTACTTAACGAGATACTAATTATTTACTCAAGCTTAAATTCAAATACTATGAGATAAGAATTAAGATTAATGCGTACGTGGGATTTAATCCCTTTTAATCCGAAGTCATTGGTAAGCTTTTAGTTTGGTGTCGTTGTATGTTGATAGTGTTTCATGAACTCTTATCAACTGATCAATCGAAAATTTCGTCATAAGGGTTTGAAATTATTGATATTCATTTTAATCATTGTTATACGTTATCAGTACTGATAACAATCTGTGCATCATTCATATATGAGACCAAGGGCATCGGAATTCAAAGGTCATTAGGACGTATGAATTTGATATGATGAGGAAATGAAATGATGGAATGATTGAAATGTCCAGTGAATGATCAAATCTCATTTTAAAATCCGTTTAATTTGATTATATTGTACCATTTCACGATATGATACGTGTTATTGATGTTATTTTACGAGTGTTATTGTTATTACAATTGTACTTTCACTGTTATTGTTTGAATAGCGCAATGTTGAATACGTGGTGATGAAACTGATCACATGCAGTATTGGATTGCATAACGCGTGTGTTGCTTTAATTATTGCTGAGGAATACGGTTCTGATTTGTGGTGTGTGCACAACGAATTATTGCTGCAGTGAATTAATTCTCTTATTTCATGATAAATTTTTTGAATCCGTGCAGTTTTGCATTGGAAATTTCACAAACTCACTCATTTTAGCTTCGCCAGAAGTTTAATTTGATGAGATTCCGTCGCATTTGTAAATAAACATTAGTTTGAGCGTTTCGTGAAGTTGATGATTTGAATGAGATGGAATTGATTGGAATCCGAGAGTTTAGGAACTGAAAGGTGTCCATCATTAATTCGTTTAGTAACATCTGTTTGCATGAGTGGTGGATTCTGCGAAGAAACTGAACTGCCACAGAATGACTCCATACAAAATCAGTCCAAGTATAAGATTATAATCGCTCAACTTTTGACTATTGCTACTCTTAGTGGTGTCAGCACTGGATTCTCTTGAAAATGACGCGTGAGGTACAACGTTTGAAAGAAAAGAATTGCTGATTGATGTGTTTTTATATGAAACAAAAAACGAAATGAATTAATCGGAATGAATGAAGCAAACAAAAAAATTGATAAAATCATTTGGTGAAATGTTTCACTTACTAACTTCAGTATGTATTCTAAAACAGAAAAGCAAAAGTGTCCTTGCAAAGCAAAACTCTCCAGTCCTGGGAGTTGCTATTCACAGGAGACTTTGCAGTTATTAGCGAATATTCTAAGATCTTGAGACCTCCAAATTCTTGATAGATTTTTTGTTTTCGGTTCGGTGTGCTCTTTGAAAGTTTTAATTGTTTGTTGAAAATGTCGACAGCTGATCACTGCAGTCAGCTGTTGTTCATTGGATCGCATAATAGTGTTTGAGTTTGGAACATCAAATGGATAACCATTCAACACTGATTAATAGGCTAATTAATTTGCTATTTCAGTCACACAAAAAACATTTCGGTCGACCAGATTCAATTGATCATATTTGCTCAATGTGAATCATTCTATAAAAACTAAGATTTCAAAGTGTGGGCTGCACATTTTTTATGGGATAATGAACGTGAGACGATCTGATAAAAATGAGTTTTGTGGTTGTTTATGATTAAAGTTTTTAATGAATTCGTGAGCGATTAACTTGTCAATGGATTGAATAAAGCTCTCAAAATGGTTTCTTTTCAAAACGGTTTCAAATTCTTTCTTGAAGTGAACCATAACTGTGATATGGATGAGTTCGCACTGCATTTACCGTCGTATGCAATTTAAGAAACCCTTCAAGGTGCACACTATTTGCCACAGCTCTGCGGCACGTCTCCAAAAATGTGGCAATCTCTCCCGTAGATCGCATCGAGACTCTGCAGCAATGAGTCAAATGCAATTTAGCCTCGTCTGTTTGGGTCAAGTTCAGGTACTATCTGAGGCTCGTGTTCATGCTCAAGTTGGAGTTTTTGTTTGAGCTGAGGCGAAAGGTGCGGCTGACGATAGTTTGAGTCTTGCTCAAGTGATTTTTACAGTTTTCCGCAGCGGTCTTGTTACACCTTGGAGGAATTCATTTGTTGATGTCGCAATAATGCGAAGCATTGTGAAATGTGTTTTAACATTTATTTCAACGAAAAAAAGTTATTTCGTCGAACGATAATCGATACGGAATGGCCGTGAAGAAAACTGTAGATAAGAATGTCATAACAGCCTAATAACCACGTCCACCCACACAATCAATTATATTTGCCCTTAAACAATCGCAATAATTTTGCTTACATCATCGATTATCAGTGCTAATCATATTGTTTTTTAATTGTTTGTCTGTATGCTTCTCCTCTGACACTCGTACTGTTCGATAGGGTACGTTCATACTCATGTGATGAATGGTATTAATCATCGTCATTCAACAGCTCATTATATTTATTTTATTGCAAGATTTTGTTATTGAATTAGTAAAACGTCTAAGATACCAGTTTGATAGCCCATTGGAACGGAGGAATTTCGTCGGTGTGGGCGTTTTCGGCTGCAACTCAGAGGAAGCTGGGAACAGTCGTTTGTCAATTTTCCCTTGGGAAGGTGAAAAGAATCGCTGAAAAGTTACGGAAGTTAAGCGAAAAACCGTTGCTCCCCAATACCTACGATGACTTGCCCGTCTATGAAGGATTGCAACCGTGGGTACGGGCGAAAGATTGATATCGTTTCCGGAATGTTTTATTAGACGAAATTAGTTGAAAGGTTTAATTTGCATATTTTTCATAGTCGTTATTTTGCGCGTGAAATTTTGATAAATTATTTCTTTGGAATTGATTCATCGGTGTGGGTGGTAGAATGAGATGATTACAAATTGAAGAGATGAGAAGGGTCAGGGGGAATGACAATACATAAGGGATCTTCTCGGAACCGGAATTAGCGCATCTGCACCCTTGCTTCAGTATCAATTTATCAGTGTTTGCGCCGCTCTCTTTCTCACAAATATAGATTGATAATATGGTTTGTCACGAAGGTTTTGTAATTCTGCAGTTTAGGTTGCCTAACTCAAGACGGAATTTTGTTTGTACGCATTTTCGGAACATTTGATGTGTGATCGCATTCTCTGTTCAATTACGAACACACGAAAAATTACCGTTCTGATTCATCAATCTAGTGCTAGTACAAAATTTTTTGTTTCAGTATGTAAAGTTCATTTGAGATGGTAAGATTTGAAATCGTCATCGTAATTATTACAATTCTTATAATTATCATTAACGTGGCTCGTCATAATATTGCTATCGTTAATACCAATTTTAGTCTAATTCGGTCTCATTTTCAGATCTTCGGCTTTATATTTTGGGTCACAGAGAGCCTGTAGTAGTGCTCTGTTAATTTTCTATTCATTGTGCGGGTTCAATCCGAACGTTTGTTCATTGGGAGTGGTATTTGAAGCAGAAGAAATCAAATTATTTTTCGATTTGGTAATAATCAATATTATTATTATTATTATTATTATTGTTATTGCTGAATGTACCGATCGATGAATATTGATTGAAATCAAGAACAAGTTATAATCAGTGAAACTGTATCGAAGTTTAAAATCAACACTGAAAAAACAGCTGCAAAAAGAGCGTCAGCCGGAACCTCTAAATAGAACTACGATGGACTGCTCAAAGTCAGTTCAAAAAAGTGATGCCGATGAGGGTGCATTACCACGTCAGTTTACACATTCAGTATTATTTTATTATCACCATATTAGATTTTATATTTGGTGCATCTTTCAAATTAATATTATGTGTCTTTACTGCATCATTTTATCGTACAAAATCGAACTTGTTTATCGAATTCATTCGAAATCAAATAACGAGCAAATCAAAATATTAGCGGTCATTTGGAAGGCAAAATTTCGCTGAAGTTTCATGGACTTTGTAAGTTATCAATTAGATTCATTGATGGTAATAATAGTAGCATTTGTTTAAGCGTTTAACCAGAATCAGACAGCGCATTGCTCAGCGCCATCGAGTTCGCCTCAATCGAGTGCAGTCGATTCGTCGTACCCGTTTTTGCCGTTAGATTACGAGTTCAACAATCAAGAGAAGGGTGGTAATACCGAGGAGAATGACAATGATTCGTACCATTCGTACAACATCAACGAAGATACTCCGTCGCATGCACGCAATGATCCGTGCTATTTCCATCAGTGCATTCCGATACGCAATCAGAACTTTCAAGGTGACATCAGCAACAACAATGAGCAGTGAGTTGGTTTGGTGCAAATAAAAATTCATTGAACCGAATTGTAATTCGTAGAAACCAATTACGAGTGTATTGCATTACAAATGAATAATGACTGATGTAAAAGTGAAATTGTTGTAACGTTAAGACTGAAGAATAAAGTATGCAGTGATGTGTGTACGCCGAGATCTGCGGACGATAGCAGTAATAACAGTAAGGATGTGTGGAACGATGTGGGGCAGTGGCAACCCGGTGATTACGCTCTTCCAGTGAGGGTATCTTTTGTTGGATTGTTTTGAAGTTTTTGTTTGTTTTTTTTGTGGTGAAATATTTGTACAGAATTGAGTTGCCTTTGTGTTCTTAGCGAACACTCTCCGATCCGCATATTTTTGAAAATGTTGTTCCTGGATTTGAAGGATGGCAAACTCCTTGAGGATATATTTTCAATTCTGTAGGATTGGAACTGTCTGCGTTTCTGGATTTGGTAATTACATATTGTTAACAATTTAGAAAAAGTAATTAGGAGGGTTAAGCTGAATTTGTTATTGTAAATGTTACTGACAAATGGATGAGAAATTCGGAATGTGTACTAGTAGTCATTCTGAAAGGAGGAGTGAGTGGAACTGTTCAAATTAATTCCATGCTTATGGCTGGAAAAAAAAAACAGAATATTAGCGGTTATTTACCGTTAGAAGGCACTTTGTATGCCGTTTAGAAGCAAAATTCACAAAGTCTTATGGACTTTGTATGCTTATAGGGGTGTTATTTGTTGTTATGATAATCGTTTTATTGTTTCCAATATTGAAGGCACGAATTTCGTCGAGTACGGATGGCGGAGGTGGAGCGCGGAGTGATATCTGCGATCTGGCGGACAGTCCGGTGGACTCGTCGAAATACGAAGCGGATGTTCTGGAGCAGATCTCTTCGTCGTCGTCGTTCAATTTCAACGCGAACAAAACGTTGATCGATAACGATTCGAACGGTAATCATCCCCATCACAATAACAACAATATTAACAATAACAATTGCGATGTGCAATCCACCTCATCCAAAGTGAACCGTCCAATCGAAAGTGAGCAACAACCACAGCAACGCCAACCTATCGATGCCCCTCCAGTATCACCTCCGGTCGTCGTGCCATTCACCAAACGAAAATACGGTTCGTTTGCGATCAGTCGCTTTTTTTAAACTGCAATTCTATGCTTAATCATTGTGATTTGTTTTTTAGATGTTATGAGTATTTATTTTATGATTAACAGTGGGTATTTTATGAGGAATTTGGGTATTTTTTGAGGATTATCTTGGATGAAGTTTTGTTGAGTTTTTATTAGATGATGTTTGATGAGTTGCTTGCTTGGATTGAGTAATTACCTGGATTGGCCAGGCTTTTAACGTTGCTGGCCACAATGCTCGAGTTTCCGTGCACATTGCTTTAGCGTCAATTTGCGCCACCTCGCTGGCTAGGCGAGCAGGCCAACCGAACACAACCGAGTAATTAATTAGTTGACGTGAATACTTTGCATAATTAATCGTTGCCAAATATCAATCCAATGAATAATCATAACTCTAATAAAATAAATATTCCGACGATCGCTCACAGCGGTTGACGGAACAACCACTTGATGTGCAAGTAACAATAATAATATAATTGATTGATATTAAAAACTATAATTAACAATAATTATTATTAATGTTACTTGGTGTTGAGTAATATTGATATTGATCTTGATAAGTGAATAGAGTGAAGCGATGAGTGAATAGTGATGACAATAATGTGATTCAGAGAGTGTATCAGACATCGAAATGTCATCGAGTACACTCGTCTCATCGCTGAGTCCATCGAGCAGTGTGCCGCGTATCTCGCGACCGACTGTATTCACGTGTTGTGTTAACGCTAGTGGTGCTAGTGGTGAGAAGCCTGGTGATAAGAATGATAACACTTCAACGAAAATTGATTACGATGCCTACGAGGATCTACCGGCACCGATGCTAGCCAAACTCCTTGAACAGCTGAATCGACAGAGGTCACTTTTTGGTTTATCGCTACTTGTATTACTGGTAGTATTAGTGTTGTTTTATTTGTTAGCGGTAATGTTTTGAGGATTTTTTGTTATTTTTTGAGTGGTATATAAGATGGATTGAGTGCTATGGAAGGGTTCAGGTTTGATTCAGTGAATGAGTAATTAATGAATTTACTTTAGGTGGGTTGTACCAGTGCTGCCAGATCAAGAGTTGGAGGTGTTGATGGAGATTGCGATTCGTATCATTCGTAAAGGTGAATTTTAAGGAAAATACTGTTTGCAATGATTTGGTTCAGTTGCTTTTTATAATTTGCAATTGAATGGAGCATTGATATACGTAAGAAGTGGTTAATTCACTTTGCGTTTTTTCATGCAAAATGAAGTATGTAATTAGTTTGTTCAGATATTCACATTTGTTTAGTTGATAATAATATAATGAAGTAATGAAATTTAAGGTCTTGACCAGAAAGCACGATATTTTGACAGTTTTATGGAGAAGGGTCTTGTGGTGGCATATGATAAACTGATGCATGATGAGGCCATGAAGGAATGGAAACTTGACATTCATGTGAGTGCTGTGTTGTTTTATCATTTGAATGTGCATTGATAGTTGCTATAGATAGTTCGTTGTGTTTAGAGCATTGGAAGAGTTATCGTTTAAGAAGAGATTCCCATGGGAATACACTCGCGTTGTTTTTATTTCTTTTACATAATAAATAAACGTCACTAAGTTACTGATTTCGAAATTTCTCATTGATGCATCGCATTTTTGTTGGTATGTTTAGGAATATTTTTTGCTCGTGTTTTATTGTTATCAAGAAATTCGATCGATTGTTTCGGTGTTGGAGATTGTTTGATGGCATCGGATTGAATTGCAGAGGTATATCTGGCAGAGTGTCTCGCGATATTTTATGATGTTCATCGAGAAATTGAAGCAAAAACCGAGAGCTGACGAAATTCATGAGGCTTATTGGAATATATTATGGCAGACGATGAACTGTAAAAATAGGTTGGAGTCATTTGGTTTCCTTTTTGCTTTGATGGTGTTGATTGTTATGGCCTTTATTCTTATTGCGATTTGATGTCATCACTATTATTTATGTATTATTGCTATTATTATTATATTGTTATTAACTAAATGTGTAAATTTCGGAATTTGAAAAAAAATTAAATTAAAATTCAGATATTATTTTATTAGTATTGATAAAATGAGACATTCTATTAAATATTATTATTATTATTATTGTTAAATGCTAGTGTTAACAATGTTATTAATTATTTTTATTATTTATTTTTCTGAAATGTGTAAAATTCAGGTTCTATATGCACAACCGAAATCGTTCACTTGAATCGTTGCAACTGAGTGAAACCGAATTAAGTGAACCACAAAAATATACGCGATTCGCAGTCAATGATCAGAACGATAAAATACACGTTGACGTGAGTGGGAATGTATTTCGTTTTGTTTTGATGATTTATTTGTGATTTTACTTTATTTTTATGGATAAGATTGTGCTTATTATTTGCTTTTTGACATGAATTTTTTAATAGCCAACCTATTATTGTTATTATCTGGATTGGTCAGGCTATTAACCGTTTGTAACTTTACTGGCCATAATACTCGCGTTATAGTTTGCATTGTTTTAGCCCTAACTTACACCACCCTGATGGCTAGGCGAGTAGGCCAAATTATTATTATTTTTGTTATTATTACTGCTTTTGGTGTTGTTATTATTTTAATTTGTATTATTATTGCCGCTATTATAGAGCTGGATAGTAGTGCTGTTGAATCGATTCGGTGCGATGGGTGGATATGAGATATTGAAGGAGTATTACAAAGAGAATGTGAACGAAGAGACGAATACGGTACAGCTGATCGAGTGGTTGAGACCGATCGCGTCGTGTGCGCAGTTGCTGAGTACTGATCTTATTGGGGACGTGTGTCAACATCCTGTGGTGCGTTGATATTTTAATAGTACTTTGAAATATTATTGTGGTATTTTGATGATAAATGAATGTTTTATGCAATGTTTGTAGTTTACTGGAATGCAATAGTGAAGTCGAGATGAAATTGAATGTTATTAGAAACTTTTGATATTGATACATTTGAATATTGGTTAGTTGTGAATATGTATGGATTGTTTTTTGGAATGACTGAATTTTGGTTGTATTGGTTGGATAATTATTTGATTTGTTTTTGTGTGAAAACGGTCGAATTTCAGTCAATTGCATTGAAAAAGTTGCGGTCGTTGACTGAAAAAGATCTGAAATGTGAGAATGTAAAAGGGGATTTACGCGAGTCGACGATAATCGAGTTACCGCGAGTGATTGAAGCGTTGCTGAGTTATAATCCATCGACGGCCGATATCGGCAAAGAAATGTTCTTTTTCGTTTTGAAGTATATCTTGAGGTGAGTTACTCGTTTATTTATTGCATTTAATCAGTAATTACCCTGAATTGTGTCTCTTTTATCACTTTTCTGTTGTTGACATCTTATCATTATACCAATATTGATATGGATATGAAGATATTTGTTGAAAAAGATGAGTTGATGGAATGAACGTTAAATTGATGAGTATAATTGTGATGAAGTTAAGGGTGCTACAAGTGGCGCCGTTCGCTGGTCGTATAGCTGCATTGGAGGAATTACATTTGATTTTATACAACACGTCTCAGGTTTTTTTTGTGTTTTGCTTATTGTTAATTGATATTGTGTTTTGTTATAGTTGTGACTGACTTCGTTTTGCTTTGCATTCAGCGATTAAGATTGTAAATGTTTTGAGATCCATTATATTGTTCATCGAATTCAAAGAAATTTTTGAGTTGAATTAATTGTTCAGAGGGAATTGAAACAATAAACGACTTGAGCATATAAATTAGAGAATGTATTTGACATGTTATTTATTTTAGTTCGTTTGACTGTTCGTTTATTTATTTATTTATTCATTTATTTGTGGTTTGTAGAATTTTTAAAAGATGCGAAAATTTTAGTGTTCGATAATTCCAATCGACCAAGTGGCACAATGGCTTCGTGCTAATTCAACGATTGAAATTCTCTTCAGAGACAATTTGCACAATCCAGCTTTTGTGGAGAGGTTTATTGTTGTTTGTATCTTTATTTTTCATCAGTTCATTCATTAATGTAGTTTGTTGACTTGTTATCAGTGTTACCGTGAGGTGGTAGGGTAATTTTTATTTATTTATTTAATCAGCAAATCCAATTCATTACGAGTTTATGCCTATCTGTTATCACCAATATCACTGATATCACATTCTTCCTTCGCTGGCATTCCTCTTATGGGTGAGTAGCCAAAACCTTTGTGCTTGCCAGATCAATAATCCAGGTTCGAATTTCATGAAGACAGATGATTCTAAACGCTCTTATCGGTAGGGTAATATTGGTTCTAGATTGGAGCGTGTCGTTCGAGTGCTACTGGAAAAGGATGTGCTGACAGCTGATGAACTCGATATTATGTGGGACTCGCAGAAGGGGAAACATGATGCAGTGCAAAGGAATTTCAACGATTTAATCAGTAAACTGGCGAACGCATTCAATGTGCAATTGCAAGAGCGTTTATTTAAGCGAATGAAGGTCTGTTTCGTTTGTTTTGAAGTGACATTCTCTGGGAATGAAGATGGGAGATTTTGGATTTGGAAGGGATTGGTGCTTAGCAAATGGGATATATCCGTTGCACAGTAAATGGTGTGAGGGTATTTGATATTGGGATCGCATATGATTACATTGCAATGCATTTTTTAGAGTTCATTATGGTATTTTCGTGGTTATTCATTAGTGGGGAAATAATTTTGTTTATTTGTTCTTGAGGAAAGTTGGGCAGATTCGTCGGCACGAGAGAAAACGCTTTTGTTGGATTTGATACGACGTATCGGAATCGATTTCAATGAAAATGCTGAGAAGGTTTGTGAACATTCTTACGATTTATTTGTTTATCATTGGAGATGATACTTTGTAGTTATATCCTCGTTGATGATATTATCATTTTCAATATATTGTTTCATTTAATTGAAGGCGTTAACATTGCAATCGTTATCGTTGCTATGGGATTTATTCCGTGATGAGCGATTATGCGTGGAGTTAATGGACGCAGCGTTGGATGCACATTATTCGATCATTGACTCGATTTTGAGGGCTGATGATCTGAGGAGAAATTACATTCATAAGTGCATTGAGGAGCTGTTGGCAGATTCTGGTTTGTTTTCATTTTATTTTGGATCGTTTGTGAGTGTGGATAAAATATGAATTGATTTTTCAGTGTTTGTTTTGCCAACATTGAAACATATGCAGCGATTGATGATGATTGGGCCGGATTGCACGTTTAGTACACCGAAGAATTTATCGAAGTTGGTTGTCGTTTGTATTTATCGCTTTGTTTGAATGTCCGTTAATTTATTTGCCATTTGGTTCTTTTCTTAGATTATACTAACGCACAATATTTAATCTGATCGGTAATTTACAGGAATGAATTTATTGAAACGGTGCAACGAGACACAGAGCTGTGTTCAAGACTGACCGCTAATCTGACTTTGTACATGGGGAAAGTTCGTAATTATGTGGTGAGTTGGATTTTTGGTGTGATTGTTTTGATGGGTGGGTGGAGGTGGTGAAGTAGTGGTGTGTTTATTTATTAGTTTATTATATTTGATAAAATCAGTCATTCAGTTGTGTGCATTCAATGGTGTTGAATATTGATTGGATATCGATAAGTTGATAATTTCAGAAGAATAATCCGCAGATGTGTAGTGAATCAGAGGCTGGTACATTGATGATCGATGGTCGTTACACGCATGAGGATCACTTGAGAATTAGACTCTCGTTTCTGCATTTCCTGTTATCCGAGGGACAGTTGTGGCTGATGACTGCGCAGGTATGTGTTTGTTCATTTCTTAATATTAATATTATTATTATGATTATTAATGTCTTCATGTTATTTATTGTTATCGTAAATGGGATGATTATTACTATCGCTGTTGCTTCATTATTATTACTGTTAATTTATCATTATTGTCTTATTATTATTGTCATTATCATAGTTTCATTGTTATTATTATTGTGAAATGTCTAAAAATGAACAAGTGAAGGCGAATGAACTATGGGACGCGTTGGTGGTGAATGCAGTATTTGAATTTGAGCGGACGTACGGATTCAAGCTGTTTGCGTCGATGCAAGAGCAAGAGGATATCGATCC
This sequence comes from Anisakis pegreffii, assembly GCA_035041965.1. Lineage (NCBI taxonomy): Eukaryota > Metazoa > Nematoda > Chromadorea > Rhabditida > Anisakidae > Anisakis > Anisakis pegreffii. Next base: position 29,754 of record JAPYMA010000172.1, on the reverse strand, counting down.
GAAGGCGCTGGATCCTTTCTTTGAGAGTTGGTGCATTTGATATTATTTGTTTTGTTATTTATTAATGTGGATATTATTGTCATTGATTTTACGATTGTTGTTAAATAATTATTGCTATTATTATCATATTTCATTATCAACATATTCATTCGATCATTGTAATTCTGTGAGTTTGCAACAAATATTTATCTTTTGAGTACGTCCTTTGATTTATTTCCCAGAAAGCTGATATCTTTTGAATCTTTCGGCTGATATTTGGAGTACATTATGAACTTTTTTTTGAAGTTTGATGAAGAGAATTGTTGCAAATTCAGGTCGAATCTTGAAATTGCCGGTGCATTTGTTGAATGAGGAAGGGTTTTGTTGTTTCAAAATATTTTGGACATCGGTGAATAAACGAACCGGGCGACTGATACAACCGCCGTCGAGTTGTCATTTCTCGTTGAATTCGTTCGATTTGGAGGTTTGTTACTTGATTTGTTTCGGTTTCGTTAGTTTTTTTAAAATTCGTTTGGTCATTCCAAAATGTAATTCGATTCTGTTGTAAATCTTCCATTATTGAACGTTCACGTAGGGGAAGTTTATTTTATGGATTTGTAGAATTGATGAAAAGTGGGTGGTGACCATTTTTGAGATTGTAAATTTTGATAGTGAATCGATGCGTGAACGTTCGATTGATGATTTTGATATGGATGACATGAGGACATATTGTTTTGATATTGTTACATTTGATATCGTAGTTCCTTTTTTGTTATTGACGTTGTTGTGATTGAATGATGTGATCGTTGTTGATGAGTTTAGGGACATGATTATTTATGGGAAATAATACTGAAGGCACGTGATCGTGTCTCGATTCACGCCACACAGCTATGGGTGGACGTCTTCTCGAATCCTCATCTCGATAAATTGTCCGATTTTGGACAACTCAATGAATTCGTTATTAATAAATGGTCGTTATTTTCAGCTTTTTTTCATTTTACGAATTTACGAATCATTTAAATTCGCACTTTTTAGTAGTTTTAAAGTTTATTGTTTGTCCGCATCAATAAAATGTGCATTTAAAGATGCAGTTAGGTATTCGTCTTTGTTTTATTTTTCAAAATTTCATTGAGGTATGATGAGTAACTGGATAGATATTTTAATGTCACCTATTGAAGTTGATTTGCAATTAGATTTGAAGATTATTTTAATGAACAATCAGATTTTGTTGTCAGCAGTATTGTGGTTTTATTCTCGGATACACGTCTGCCTCTGATAAGTTTAGCTGTCAGGACCAGCTGACTATAAATCAAATGGAATGAATGTTGAAGTAATTTGATTGCAGTTTCACGATGCTGAAATCGAATCACGATCAGTTGATCAGAGGCGATGGCGATGAGTTCGAGAAGATGGGAATCATCAATCGGATGAGTCGAATATTATTCGTTCGTTTTTCATTTCTCTTACTTCTTCATTCCGATTAATCTATCGATGTTTCCTATGGGTTTAAATTCTTAATTGGTGTTTGCTGTCAGAAATTAATAATTCATTTTAATTGTGTTAAATTTTATTTCACTTTTTGGTTTCCCTGATGCTGTTGAAACATTTGGGTTTTTGACTTTATTTAAGGGGGGGGGGGTGGAGGTAGAAGAATATAGCACATTGGAAGGAATGTAGTCTGTGAGAGAATTATTCCTTATCATTCATGAATTAAATCAGTTCTTGTCTGGATTCGTATTCATTATCACGTCGTTTACGGATTCGAGTCATGCTCACCGATAAATGTTTACTTGGAAGATGAGATGTCAGTCATTACTGCTCATAATTGGCATTGTGTTGTGCCCACTGAATGATTTATTTAAAGGCACTTCATTGTTACATCTGCGCGTTTGACGAGGACTGTGTGGTGCATGAACGTTATCGACAGCCACTCTTTTATGCCTCGTTGGGACAGTGCTTTCAGTTGACGGTTTTATTCCCGGGTTTGTTTTTCAATTATTTGTCAGAGCAGTGGTTACTGATAGGTTTGGAAAGGAGCAATATTTGACGTGTTCGATAGCAAAATGTTTATTATCATCGTTATTAACGTGTACTTTTGAAATTATTTACGCTTCTAATTTTTCGTTGTTGTTTCAGTTGAGCAGTTGCAGTTGTTACGCAAGCAGATGGACACTAAAATATCGTCGTCCACCTTCGATCTTAATAGTTAGATTTTTACTATTAGCAATTGTTACCATTCGTGAGGGATTGAGTACGAATGTTTTCTTATTTTAATCGCCGGATGTTTGGAATATTGAAAGCATAAATGAATTGGAAAGTGCATATATGAGTTGTTAGACTGAACGTGAACGATTAGAGATGAGCGAATGTGATAGCGTGTTCAGTGTTACTTTATTATAAACAATGTTTGCCCTTTCAGATGTACTCGAAATGAATTATTATTCATACATGTATGAATAAATTTTGCTTCTTTAATAGTAACTTATTACGATTACGAGTTTAAACCTTCCTATTATCATCACTAGAGCAAAGAGCACATTGTTTTTTGTCGACAGGATTTTGATAATTGAACTGATGAATCGTAATTAAAGGTACAAATACATCGAGTAATGCGAATGAAGAAGAGATATTCTCTGTGCATAGCAATATGACTGCATCAGCACTTAAAGCTATGGTGCGTTTGAATTCGTTTTTTGAATTGTTCAACTCTGAAATGTTTCACTGATAAATTTGTGAAATGTGTAGTGGAATATATGCCGAGATTTTATGATGAATTGAAGTAACAATATTGAAAGCAATAAGATGTTATGAATCGACAGAGAATTTTTTATTGAATTTCGTGTTCCATTCATTTCAAAGAATTCATTTCATTTTCATTCATTTCCAGCAGTATTATTCGTTTTATTTAGTTTCCGTTGTAGATTGGATATGAGTAGAAAATGTAAAGCGAATGTAATCAATTTTAGATCGAAGACAGAATCCGTAGTTGGGATGGATGTTGTGTGGACGGTACGATGGCACGCTTTCAACTGGGTGTGCAGCGGGCGAGTAGTGTCACTGATAGCAGCAGTAAGAACGATAATAATAATATGAACATAAATATGAGTGATATGTACAACAACACTGGAAATATCAACAATATAGCGACGTGCGCAAACAATAACCTATCGGAGGATGTGAAGATGTTGGATGCGAGGGAATACAGGAGAACTTTGTATGAGTTGAGTATTGATGAAACGTGTCAGGTGGTTGTCAAATTCTCATTATCAAAATGGTCAACATCACGTTTCGTGACGAGTTCGGATTCGAGCCCTGATCCGAGGTTTGTGATTTTTTGAAAATTTTATTGAATTTTTCATCTGATTGGATAATTCTGATTAATATTATGGTGATAGTAATTGAAATATGAGTGAAATGATGGATTGATTTGAATTGGATTCAGTGGATAATTTGGTCACAGTGAAATGAATTTGAAATATGAACAAGAGATAATGAATGAAATGAATGTTTCAGTGAAACTATGAGTGGGATGTGTAGTGATGAAGAAGAGCATTTATTGGCCGGTAATACGATATCGTCGAATTCAGATTATGTTCGGTTTTTGTACACTCTTGAAGATATTGGCTTTGAATACGGCTCAGTCGAGTTGCGTGATGCAGCCTCGAAAGTTTTGAAGTGCGTTTTACATCGTTATTTTTTTATTGATTACATTGTTTGATGTTGTAATTATCATTTGTGTTGTTATTGAGTTGTTGATGTCGATTTTTGTTGATTGTTTATTGAGTAGGTATGTAACAATTGTATGAGTGGAAGTGAATTCATTGCAATTTATGGCAAGTTGTGAGTTGCGGTTGAGTGATATTAGGTTAGGATTTAATGTAGAAATTTTGTGAAAGTTTTATGATTTTGGTAACGAGTATAAATGCGTTGATAATGTAGTGTCAATAATGACAAAACCAATAGTGATAGTGATTTTTTGCATGAAACCGAGTGGTGTACCAATATCATTAATGTTGTGAGCTTGAGCCAGGCTATGATCCGGCTTGTTTTTGTTATCTAATTATCAGTAATAGTGATGTAATGTCGAGTGATCAAATGCGATCAAATTGTTTCAGTCAAATCCCAGCAGATTTGCTATCGATGAACATTATATTCGAGATGACAACAACAAATCGCTTGATAGACATAATGTCGTCAGAAACGCCGAGTAGAACGTTGTATTTATTACGGGTTTTGCATTCGATGCTGTTGCCGTGCGATGCGAATTTACAACCGCACGCGAAACAGTTCCAGGTTATTTAGTCATTTGAATTCTGATGTTGGGGGATTTTTGATGTAATTTTTAAATTCATCATTTGGTTTCGATGTATTGGTTTGGTGATAATTTTGTGACTGAATAAAGAATGTCGAGAGAGTTTTTTATACGAGAGCGTTTTTGTGTAAAGGATGACAATAATCTGAATGAAAATTTCAGCGCACCTTCTTTCATTCAATATCGTGTTTGGCAGTGTTTTCGTTCCTAAACGATCCACAAGTGTTGCATCGTTGGGATGCATTGGCGTGTATAATGGCATTATGGTGGTTGATCAATATCGCGAAATTTGTTTTATCTGTGGCTGTTAGAGTCAAAGTTTGTTTCATTACATCATTGTCATTACGGCTTCTGTTTTTAATCTCGTTTAGTCGTTTTTATTAGTTGTTCAGTTGAACTAGAACTACTGTTTATAATGGTACCCGGTCAATCTGTCTAAAGACATTTAGCCTCACGACAGTTTGCCCAAAGACACATTGCCTAATGGACAGTTTCCCTTATGGGTAGTTTGCCTGACGGACAGTTTGCCTAAGGAACAGTTTGCCTATTAGGCGAAATATCCATTAAAAAACCATCAGTTAGGCAAATTGTTCGTTAGGCAAACTGTCGTTAGACTAAATGTCTTTAGACAGATTGACCGGTCACGGTTTGTAATGGGAGTTGCGGTTAACGGTTTTGCGGTCAAACTCTCATTGTTAAGAATGTTTTGTGTTGGAAATAGAACTGATTAAAACGGTGATAATAATCTGAGATTATAATCTGATTGATTATGTTCTCGAAGTGCAGCGTGAGATCCTGAAATCCCGGTTGTGGAGAGTGAGAACATAGATAAGGGAATAAATGTGAAAGTTTCAGAATCAGATACTGCATCAAGGCAACGAACGTGAACGCGTGCCGTTGGGATCGGACATGATTGGTGGTATTTACCGAGAGTATTGTGATCGGATTGCATTGGATGTTTGCAGTGGCTTGGATGAGGGTAAACGTGAACTGCGACATTTACGCAGTATTTTCAATATTGATGCTCAACTCATGGACTGTTTGATGCGAATCGTTTGGGCGGTTGGTTCAAGGCGCATCCCCCTTATTGTCAACTCGGATCGTGTCAACCCGCCAATGAATTCATCCAAGGAAGCCATTGCCGCATCGCAGCAGTTGGTGAGTGTGCCAGATTGTCCTCTTTAGAAGATTGATTCTGAAAATATTTGAAGTGAATCATTATTTTTGTTCGAATGTTTTTTTTGCATTGGAGATTAATGCAGATCGAAGAAGATTCAAAATTTATGATGTTTAGGGCGAGTAGAATTGACTGATTGATTGAATTGAATTGATTGGCAGTTGTGATCGATCGTGTTGATAGTTGCAGTTTGATGTTCTTGTTGGTGTGTTTTATGATAGTTTTGAGCTGCAGAACTGACTGAAATTGTCTGAAGGTGTAATGGAGTGTTTATTAAGTGTTTGGGTATTTAGATTCATGTCGAATGATATAAAAATTTCAGTGTGAAATGAGTAAAACCCAAGAAGATGTGACAGTGGTCGCGTTGGAATGTTTGGGGACAGCGTCGATCGGATTGAATGGCACCGATATCATCGCAACTAAACTCTCGATGTGGTCATCGATCGTGGTCGAATTACTTCTGTGTAGCAGCGAGTAGGTGTTTCTGATTGCCTTTTTGAGTTTTGTTTGAATTCTTTGTTGGTGGAGAGTGCTATTTTATGATGAGTTGAGTTATTGAAGACATCTGAATGTATTTCTTAAGAAATTTTCATCTTAAAAACTTTTGGAGTTTCTATTCATTGTAATAATATATTCGTGGCGTTATGAAATAGTTTACGTTGTGAAGAAGGAGATAGGAATGCATTGTGGAGGAATGATGAATTATGGATTAATGATTGATGATAGCTTTCTTGAGAAATTTGTGAGGAGTACCTTTGGAAATGTTCTGTAAATTGTTTCAAATAATTTTAGACAAAATTGGAATTTTGATATTTGTATTGTAATTTCAGGAAAGTGCGTAAACACGCTGTACAAATAATCAGTAGAATTTTGAGTCGTCCATCCGTAACAGAGCGATCACTGCTGGTCAACACCATAAATGTTCTGTTTGAGAATATCCACTTAACAGAGGAAAAACCCGAAATAGCATCTGAATATTTCACGTTATTATGCAAGTATGACATTTTTCATTTCATTGTTTGTTGTTTTTTAAGTTTATACTTGTTTAACTTTGAATTTTATATTTTGAATTTGTACTTGTTATTGTTATTATTATTGCAATCGGTATTCTAATAAGTTCTGTTTTGATCGTTGTTATAGTTGTCATTGTATTGATGGCAATATGTTGTAGATTGTTGGAATACTGTCGCAAAACGCAAGTTCGTTTGGATGATAATTTATCGCGCGTTGATACCGTTCTTGAATGGCTTGATTCTGCGAAGGTTTGTGATTTTAGTTAGTTTATTTGTTATCGTTATTGCGATATTATATATTCATCTAAATGAATATTCCTTTTATGTCTGAATACGTGATGAATATTAGTGTGAAGAGCGCTGCTGTACAATAATAATTATAAAAATAATAATTAATAAGGATAATAATAATTGATAACGAAAATAATAGTGATTTTGGTACTTATAAATAAAGATCGTTATAGCGACATACCGCAATCCATCAGGAAAGTTATCCGAAGGATACGTTATTGATTGGATATTTTGACGTGGGTCGGTGTTTGGTGGCCATGTTACCGTATGAACATAAGCAGTTTATTGGTTGTGACCCGAATGGAAAGCAGTTCGTGAGGGTATGTGCTCGTTTGATGAGTTGTTTGAGTTGTTTGGTAGATGTTTATTGGATTTAGTCGTTGGTGTTTATGGTATCATTATTCAAGATAACAGTTTGCGAAGTGTCTAGTTTTGTTGTGTTTATTGTGTATTGGGATGTTTGGCAGTTGGTGTTATAACTGGAAGTGAAGTAAATGATTTCAGCAAATAATAGACGAGTACGTGTTAACGTCATCTCGAGCATTCATCGATATGGAACGCTCTCGTGAGGGTTCTGATTTCTCGCATATTCAACGTTCTGTCACACATTCCGCGATTTCATCACGGACAGGTTGCAGTTTTTAACGATTCTTTATGGTTCTTTTTATTGCTGTAGTTGTTAAATTCGTTACCTTTGAGATAGTAATATTTTTGATTTTAGATTACTGTTCAGTTTTGATTTGCTGGTATCGTTGTGATTTCGAATTATTCTTATTATCGTTATTCATGAACTGTTGATTGTAGCGATTGTGAGGTTGATTCATGATGAGTTTGGTGTGATGTGGTTGTAATGTGTGTGTGAGGGTTATTTTTATCAATTTAATCGATGTGTTGTTATAGTAATAGTGGTAATAGTAGAGTATTGGTTAAGGTCAAGGCGCAGATCAACAGCAGCCACAACATTCAGAGCCGCAGCCACAACAACGATCTCAACAAGGCAGTGCGATGCCGCGATCAGCGACCACAGTGCCGATCTCGTCGAATCGATGCGTGCCGGTGTGTGGCAGTGGCATGAGCACGAAGTCAGCGTACGATCTGCTGATTGTGCTGTGCGATGACTCGTCTGCGAACTACTTCTGCATGGTCGATCTGCTCAATCAACTCTTTTATTCGGGTTTGTTTTGATTCGCTTTTGTTTCTTTTTTCTTTCTTTTTTTCGGTTTATTCAACATTCTTCGTTTTTTTATTTATTTTTGATCCGTACATACGTATATAAACTTGTCTTATTCATGGACAAGTTTTGGTTGAGAAATTTTTCTTTATTTTCCTTTTGTGGAGTGATGATTTCAGTTGGGCGTTTTTTCAAATTGATATTTATTTTTGTGTTATTCGTTCGCATTTGTTCATCCGTATTTTGCTAGTTAAAAAATTGTATTTGAGAGTGCTTCAGTTGAGGGGAAATCCTGTGCGATTTCATTCAATGAAACTGATTTCTAGGGCCTATTCCAACAATGAACATCGAGTGGGAGTATATGCCAGCGTTTTCGTTACGAACACCGAACAGTTACGTTGGATTGAAGAACGGTGGTGCTACTTGCTACATGAATTCTGTGTTCCAGCAGGTTTATTTTTTGACTGTTTTCGAAAAATTATTTCTTTGCAGTATTGTTCTTTATGATCGCAAATTTTTATGTAAAATTGTAAGTGTTCATGAATTCTTTCTCGATATTGTTGGAATCGTGATGGCATATTTTAGATTTTCATGATCGAACCTCTTCGAGCCGCATTGTTGAATGCGAATTGTCCAGACGAGATCGACGTTGACGAGGGGACAGATGATCGTTTCATGTTATTTAGGGTATATTTTTGATTTTTAAAATTTTTGTTTGACAATTTCAGGTTTCATTTCTTGAATTTTTAAGAATGTGTTCAAGTTCTCCATTGTTACACGGTGATTCTCATGATATTTATTATTCATTCAGCTTGTCGTTTCTTTGCATATTTATTCATTCATTTTACTTGCATGCAGTTGGTAATGAAATAGAACATTTGAAGGAATTCGAGCGGAAAACACCAGAGCAGTATCACGAAACAATGCTGAAAGCAGTACAGTCGATATTCGCTCATCTTCTTGGCTCTGAGCTGCAATATTATACTCCGCGATTCTTTTGGAATCACTTCAGGTTTTATTTCGAGCGAATATTTCATTTTTAGACAATTTTAAGAAGCACTTCAGAAATTGGTTAAATCAGTTTGCAAAAGTCGTTCGAGAAATCGTTTAGGATTGATCAATTGAATTATGTATTCGATTTGTAGAATATATTTTTGTGAAAATTTTTTGAGAGAAAACTATACTTTTTGAAATTTAGTGAATGTCTTTCTAGCTTTTGTTATATTGATTGTTCATTTATGTGTCCCTTTTTTGATTTATTCGTTGATTATAGATTCTACGGTCAAGCGGTGAATGTGCGTGAACAGCAGGATGCACTCGAATTTTATAATGCACTTTTCGATTCGATCGATGAGGGACTGAAGAAGATTGGTGAATCACCGATCTGTGAGAAGTTATTCGGTGGTACATTTGCAGATCAGAAGATTTGTAAGGATTGTCCGCATAGGTTCGTTGTAATTATTGGCTGGATAGTGAGGTGTTATCGTTTGAATGGAATTATTATGGTGTGAATTGAAATGAATTGAATGAATTCAGGTATCTGCGCGAAGAGGCATTCACATCGATCTCAGTTGACATCAGATCTCATAATAACTTATTAGATTCACTTAAAGAGTATGTTAAGGGCGATTTGTTGAATAATGATAACGCATATCTGTGTGAAGAGTGCAATAAGAAGGTTGGAATTTTTGTTACGCTATCTATTATTTGATTTAGATTGTATTGTATTTTAAGTTGATGTTCATTGATTAGGTCAGAATATTAATGATATTGGTATACCACTCGGTTTCGAGCAAAACTTTCCTCCGCGAACGGGAAGAAAGTTTTGCTTGAAACCGAGTGGTGTACCAATATCATTAATGTTTTGAGCCTGAGCCAGGCTATGATCCGGCTTGTATCTATTGTCTAATGAATCTGCTATTATAGGTCAGAATAAGTTATTGTACGTTGTTTATAGAATTGTTCATTGAACGTGGAATTATCTTTTATTATATTCCGATTTTAAAAATGAGTGAGCATTAGTTTAAGCCATTCGTATCAGTCTGTAACAGTGATATTTATTTAATGATTAATATAGAATATTGCAATGATTGAAGGTGACTGCAATAAAGAGACTGTGCGTAGCTAAATTGCCACCATATTTGACAATCCAATTGAAAAGATTCGATTTCGATTGGGAACGCGATATTCCACAGAAATACAATGATTATTTTGAATTTCCGTTGGAACTGGATATGATGCCGTACACACTGGCTGCAGAAGGTTATTAAGCTGAATTATTGATGTTCTGAGTATTTCATTCAATCTTTATTGTAGTTCATAAATCACAGTTGTTTTCGTTAATATTCGTTCAGTTTGTAAACTAATGAAACTTTTTTGCTGATTTAGCCGAATCCACCAAAGAAAGTACTTACACAGCGCGATCGTCGTCATCTGTGATGGATAGTGGCACTGGTGAGTTTGGATTGAGTTTGTGAAAGGGTGATTTTGAAGGAATTTGTAAGAGTGGATCTATTTTTGTTAGTTTAATTATCGTGATATTATTGATATTAATGAGTAGTCACTCGTAAAGATAGACTTTCTTATTTCGTATTGAATGTTGTAGGTGCATCAATCGAGTCTCAGTCTGAGAAGTACGCAACGGATAGTGCGATGATAGGAGGATGTGTATCGACACTCGACCAGAAGAGTAGTGTTGATGACAGGTCGGTGATGAGTTGATTGTTTTGATCAGTGAAATTTGATCATTTTTGATTGTATCGTGTAAGATTATGGATTGGAAGTTTGGTAACAGTAACAATGCTTATAACAGTATAATGATAATAATGTAAAGATGATAATAGTAATGATAGTGAATGATAGGTTGAAGTTTTAGCACTCAGTATCGTTTGCGAGGTGTTGTGGTGCATTCGGGTCAGGCGAACGGTGGACATTATTATTCGTTTATTCGTTCGGACGAAAATGATGACCGATGGTACAAATTCGATGACATCGATGTGACCGAGTGTATTCTCAACAAAGAGGTTCTTTTTTTGATTTCATTTCATTCTGTATTTCTTCTTCTTTCATTTCATTTTATTATTTTTTCAAATTTCCAAAATAAAACTGAAAAAAAAACAATCGCAATTAATCGTTGTTCAACAGTTAATATGTTTAAATTATTCGAGGTATTTAGCATTTAATTGATGAGTATTTAATCATGAAATATAGCCCATTTATGTTCCCTGTAATTTTATTGTGAATATTAGAAAAAATTGTTTATTTGTTATATGTTCATTTGTTATGCAGCAGTAAGCGATGTTAATTGCGTTTGAATGAGTTAATAAAATTATTTATCGAGTAATATTGCGCGAGAATTGAGGAAAGATTAACCTTGAGATGGAATGAGTTCATTATAAACGTTATTAATTAATCGTTAATCATACCTGGGATTATCGTTAATATTGGCATACGTTGCAGCTGCCATTAGTAGTTTACAATATAATTAATGGATAGTTAGGTAAATAACATGAAAAGGGCACTTGGTTCATTCGGCTAGGATTATTGCTTCGTGTAATGTTATTGCCTAACGTGCAAACAAGGATACATCATCTGAGTTCATTAATAATCACTGTTGATTATCATTAATGAAGGTGGATGTATAGACTTTATATTGTTGTGTTCTGAATGAAATATTAATGGAGTGTATTAATTAAGGAAATGCGCAGTACATGGTTCGGTGGTGATTACGTATCGGAGGCGTTCGATAATTCGAGTAATCGATATCAGAAGAAGAGACAGAAACGGTGGTGGAGTGCGTATTTGTTGATTTATGAAAAGGTTCGTTTTATTATCGAACCTGAAGTTCTAACCCGCATTATGGTGGATTTGCAAATAATCGGCCCAGTTAAGTCACCTTGTTAGATAAGCCAATAGGTGGGTTTCGAACGTCAATGCCTTAAGTATAACTGATTGTGAGCAAACCATGAATTCATCGCAGTTATCACTTTGATTATCTTGATCAAGATGATAACGTTAATCGTAAGGGTAGTGATAAGATAAAGATCGTGCCATTAGTGGTAAATATCAACGTATTTATGAGGTTAATAATGTTAACTGTATTTATGAGGGTAATAAAGTTAGATAGGAGTCTTACTACCAGTGGTAAATATCAACGATATTTTTGATGGTAATAAGGTTAACTGTAATCCGAGTGCATATTAATAGATAATAATGGAAAATATTTTCAGATCGGTGATCCATGCATCGATTCGGCGTTGTGTTCGTCGAGCGAGATGATTCAGTCGTATTCGTCCACTTTGCAGTCGCAATCGCACTCACCACGTTCAGCCACGTCGCATTCCGTCAGTCCAGTGACGGTGGGTACGGGCGGTGGAATCGACAAGAAATTTAGTGCGATGTCTTTGAGTTTGTTGCAATTTATCTTTTTTGATTTGGATGTTTCATTTGTTTTTATTTGTCAGTGTTGTGGTATTGCGCATTGTTGGTTGAACTGATTACTCGTTACTACTGAAATAAATCTTTGAAGGTTCACGTCTACGACAATTACCACGGAAGTTGGAGGCGATGATACGTGGCAAGAATACACGATCGATGCATGAACGATCACAGTTAGTTTGATTTTGTTTTGGTGTTGTTTTTATTTGAATTCGAATTTGGAATGTTCCATTGCTCTTTTATCGTTTATTTGGAAAAAAGTTTAGCAAAATTTTTGTTATGCTTATGCAATCGACTTGAAATATTTAACTTTTATTTATGAATGTGTACATTCATCTACGTTTTCGGGAATCTATTTTTTCGTTTAGTTTTTTTTGATAATACTGCACAGATGGGAAAAATTACGACGATTCAAGTTCCTTTATTGGCAAATATTTTAGGTATACTTCGCAATATTTCCACTTTCTTCGTGAAGTCACATCTCGTGCAGTGAAAATGGCTGAGCGAACGACGAATAAGAATGATAGAGAGTAAGTAAAAATTATTTTGTTTGTAGATTGTGATCTGTGGATTTCAAATGGTTTCTTATTATTGGAATAATTCAGTGATTTGTTAATGGAATGAGTCGAATAAGTTTTTGGTTGTGATCACATTTTGTCGTGAAATCAAAAATGGCAAACATCTGATTATTCCATTGACTCCATTTGAAAATATTGTTTGCCTGAATTGAGGAATATTTGCATAGACTCTGGAGAGCTGAATGCATTTCGTTTGTATTTGCAGAAAAGTGTGTATGGTAACGATACGATTGCTGAGTAAATTCCTATTTTTGACCGCGTTGAGGGCCAAGAAAACGTTGAGGTATTAATTATATTTGATTTGTTATGTTGGTTGTTGTAATTAATTTTGATGCGATGACAATTGTATAAAAAAGGATTCAGAGCTCGTACTCGAGCAGTTTACAGAACTTCGACGAATTGAGCAGTTGATGGTTTATGATTGCAGAGCGTGCAATTCTTTTTCATTTCCAGGAGTATTTTGAATGCCTCGTAATCTATATTTTACATTAAATTTTTTTGCGTTTTGTTGGAAAGTCGGAATTCATATGGTTGAATTATTTTGGTGGAGAATGAAAATATATTCTGTGACTGTTTCGATATTTTTGTTTTGATACACTATGTTATGGGAATTTACTTGATGATTGGAAGTTAAAATTATTGTTGTAGAAGATATTTTGATATAAACGGATTGTTATTGTCATTTCAGGAGTGGTAATTTATTGGAGTGGCAAAAAACATTGGAGTCATTATTCAAGATGTCAGCGAGTTGTCGTGCGTGGTTCGTTTGCAACGTGATGTTCCAACCGAAGTTGATCGTGATGTACTTGTTCGTTGCTCCGTCTGCTGATGTGCGTTTCTCGATTTTTCGTTTAATTTTTATATTTTCCATTTTTTCGATCCTTTTTGTGGAGTGAATATCCGGAGAATATGATTTCACTCAATCGATTTATTGAGATGATCATTTCAGTTGTGTTATTTTTTGTGTTCATCAGAAAGATTTTATGTATTCACCTCAACTGAATTGTTTGTCATCTTTACAGGTGAGAAGTTTCTTTGTGAATATTTTGGTTGCCGTTATGGATAGTACTCGTCTCGATCAAATTCAATCGCTTCGTCCGTATCTTGGTAAGCTTTTTGCTTGTTTTGCCTTTTTTCGAATTCGTATTTGTGAAAATTTATTTTTTGACTTATATTCACACGAACATACACGTTCGGAAGTGGAAGTGTTTGCGACAGCAGCTGATTGGTTTTCATTCCTTATTAAGTTTTTTGTTTGATATTATTTGGAGTTTTGAAAATCAGAGAGAGCATTGGATGTCTAAAAAATTGATGATGGGGTATTTTTGGATGTCCGAAATTTTGTTTTTCAACGAGCAGTTGACGTTGAATTGACGTCTGGATAAGTAAAATTATTGTTTGCACCCAAAATATGTATTACATTCTATGCTGCGCAAGGGTGCTTTTCTTTATCAGCTGTTTTTATCACGAATTATTTTCACTGAATTGCGCTGAATCAAGGAAAGAAATAATATTTTACGTAGTGATTGTGTTTATCAAAGATTGTTCAATAAAAGAGATCAAATTCAGGTGATTGCATTGACTTCAAATTGGATACGATCTGTCGCGAAGGCGATACGGTGTCTGATGTGCTGATCACTTTAATGCTGATCATAGCGCGTAACAATCCTGCTGACTTCAGTGCACATCCAACCAACTACTTTGATTTGTTCTACCTCTACGCTGCTTTGGGACTTGAACAAGTGAGATTCGCGTTTTGAATAAATCTTAACTTCACTTATTCTCTCACCATTGAACATATCGATGCATTGTCATTCTGAATATTTCTGATTTAATTCGATCGTTTATTCTTTTTTGAAATTGTGCGAAGTGGTTGTGGATTTTTCTTTGTTGAAATATATTTGATTAACAAGTCATTGAAAGTAGTTTTCGAAACAAAAGAAATTAGCTGATTCTTTTTCTTACATAAAAGATCAATACAATAAATGCAGAAATATGTTAAGATAAGGATTTTTAGCATTATAATGATGAATATTTGAAAGAGATTTTGAATTCAGAAGAAGCAATTGGTGTTGAAAGAGGCACTGTATTATATGCTCGTGATGATATCGAGGGACGACAGTCGTGTCAAGATGATATATCAGGATACGACGAAGTTCTACGAGATCATTTCATCGTTGCTGAGGACTTGTATCATTGATAATGACCGAGCGCAGTTGGTTTGTTTTCTTGTTCATTATTTTGATTGTTAATGTTGGTTACGTAAACGATGATTATTCCATAATGACTGGCTCAATTGAAGGATAAAGCAGCGGTGAATCCGTACGCTGTGGCCAAATCTGGTTTACTTCCGATGCCGACTGGAATAAAGATGTGGATGAATGATCCGGTCTGTGTGGACAGGTGATAGTTATTCATTTATATTTTTGTTTTTTTATAATATTTATTTCATATTTTATTTTTTCATAATTTTCGTAATATATTTTTATTTTTCATATTAATTTATTCATAGTATTAAAATTTTTGGTTCGGGAACGTTCGCAAATATGTGAAGATGATTTTTTAAGGTTATTGGAGCAGTTGTTGAAATTACCATCGGATTATACTGTTGCCGTTCAAACGTTGCTATTTTTGTGTTGGGAGAATTTGGAATTCACAGTAATGGCATTGCAGCACTTCTCTTTTGAGGTTTGTTCTGCACTGGTTTAAGAAACGATCGTTTCAGTTTATCAGCATGATAATAATCATTTGTCCATGATGATTAGTTAGTAACGATGGTGAGAAATGTTTTCTCGAATATCTTTGCTATATTTCGTATGTTTTGATTTATTTTTTGACTTTGAACATTCACAGAGTTCTAAACAAATTTTATAATGTTCGCGAAATAATTTATGAGTTTATTTGCTTCAGTTATCTGTTATTTGTTGGAATGTGCATTCATTAATTGTTTTGAGTCATTATCATGAGATGTTGTCATTATCAGTAAAAGATATTCGTTCGGTGATAACACTTCGCTTTTCACTTTCAGACGATGTTTACACCAGCCGAAGTGAAGAATGCAGTTGAAATATTCGAGAATTTAATCTCAATCAACGATTCATTCAAAACGAAACGTTTACGTGTCGCAATGTTGGGAACGGGTTTGTTTTGAAATGTTTTGAGTTTGGTGACGACAGGAATGATTTTATTATTGTTATTGTCAAATGCGGCAATTGTGATATCAAATGATGGATTTCAGAGGACCGTAAATACAAAGGTTTCATTGCGCAAGTGTTGGCTCAAAGGGATTCGAGTGTTTTCAAACCGTACAAAATGTGTAAATCATTGATTAAGATTATCAATGCAAATCCTGAGATTTATGAAGTTAGTTATTTGCTCATATGCTTGCATTTAATATTATTTTTAGTACCAATTTGTATAAGGTTACAAAATGATTCTTAATGAGTGAAATTCAGAAGTTCTGTTATGTAACATTATTTCTTACGTGTATTATCATAATGCACTATTTTTTTTATAATATCATCATCCAAGAAGTATAATTCATTTCATGCTATGTTAAAGCAGTCTCATCTGCAGTACTTATGTTGTTTTTGTTCTTACAATTTTTGTTCTTTACAATCCTTACAATTTGTTCTTCTTTACCTATATTGTTAGTGAATTGTTCAACATTAAATTCATTGAGTGGACAATTGCAGATGATTGTGAAAGAGCGTGACGCTTGCGATAGTTTATTGGTTCTGGAAGATTGGTTACGACGTGAATTGAATAGAAATGTTTGTGGTTGTTGTTATTATCATGTTATTATTATTGTTATTATTTTGTTATTATTATTGTTAATATCATTGTTGTTTACTTCATTTTTTTGTTATTATTATTGTTTTGTTTTTTGTTTGTTGATCATTGATGTAGACTGTCGTTTTAGCAGAACACATACAGTTATGGATGTCGTCCGAACGAAATGAAGACTTCATCAGGATTGGATCGAACGAAAAGCGCATTGGATTTGTTGCATAGCTTCGACGATATCAGTAAGCGTGCAGTGCGAGATGGAGGGTATGGTAACGATTTGGTTGGTTCTTTATTTCATTTTTTAAACTATTTTTGAAATCTCAATAACTCATTCGGTGATATTAATGTTGTGAGTTTATTCAATTTCGTTGCTAATATTATTGTTATTTTTGTCATTCGTTAAGGTATTTTTATTTTACCATTGCTCTTGTACAATCAAAAGATTCGTT
Source organism: Anisakis pegreffii (assembly GCA_035041965.1). NCBI lineage: Eukaryota > Metazoa > Nematoda > Chromadorea > Rhabditida > Anisakidae > Anisakis > Anisakis pegreffii. The sequence continues at coordinate 12,558 of JAPYMA010000172.1, read as the reverse complement.
TTGACATTGGCTTAGAAATGCTGTCGTTTTCACCAAATAAAGAGATGACAGGTAGCCGTAATGACCGTGTGTATATAAATAGCGAATAGTGTGTTTTTAAGGATGAGACGAATGAGCCGAGAGCAATGGACGCAGCCAGCAAATCGTCGAATCAGAACTTGTCATTTGAGAATCTATCAAGGTCGCATCAAGTGTCCTCTCAAGGCGGCGCCACCACATCATCGGATGCAGCAGCAGCAGTCACGCCGAATCACGCGAGAAGTCTATCAGATACAGTTATGAAACTGCATGCGGGTAAGATGTTCGCCTCACCGAACAGATTCGTTCACGTTTCATCTGCATTGCACGATTCTCCATCGCAAAACATTAATAAGCCATCATCATTTAAAACAGCTGCATTCTCATGCGATCCATGTAAACCACAGCAGAGATCGTTTGGTGTAATTACAAAAGGTTAGGTTTTGACTGTACTGCACTGTGCTGTTGTTTGTTTACTTGTATGCCGATTTGTGGGCTGCAATGAAAAATGTAAATGAATGGCGCTGTTTAAAGGAACGTCAACGGAGGATGGTGATGAAGACGAGGGTACTGACAGTGATAATATGATGATAACTGGTTCGATATCACTGCAGGATCGTTTGGCGGCAACTGCTCACCTCAAACCACCGCCTTATTCTGAATACGGTGAACAAACGCTTCCAGCAATACCTTCGTTAGTCTCCTTTATTTTTGAAAATATAATACTTCGCTTGTGTTGGTCTATTCTTAAAGTTTTATTCGAATTATAGATTATGAATTGTGTGTGTGTGAGATATTTTTATGATATTGATATTGAGTGTATTCTGTGGGAATTATTCAGTTGGTTGTTTGAAGAAGTGTATTGTTGCTGCTTTGTTTTTTGAGAGAATTAAAGAATTCATTGTGATGATGAATTGCTGAGCAGATGTGAGATGCGACAAGCAGCTTTGTTATTGTAATTGTTTTTAAATTGTTTCTTGCAGTAGAGCTTTTAGTGATGCTAATAATAACATCAATAAATTCTCGACTGAAATTTGAATTTTCAATTTGATGATGGCAATAATTTATGTGGATTTAGAGATCCGCGTTTGAGTTGTGGTATGATGAAGAAGGATCACGTGGGACGAGTGCCTGTGGTGTCCTCACGAGATATATCGCATTCATGGAAAAACAATCCAACAGTGAATTTGAGTATGAACGACAGTACGGTGACCAACCTGAACATGCAATCGCCGCCGTCCTATAATGGCTCGTCGAACGACGATTCGGATTCAGTGACTGATTTTGTATCGACGGGAGTTGAAAACGAAGATGCACCGCCCGCCTATGATGCGTTGTCGTTTGGGAAACGAAGATAGTGGATTGCTTGGTGATGGTGATGAGCAGCATGGGTCTGGGCTTGAGCCTGGACTGGGCATTGGGCAGTTTTTTTAGAAGTAAGTTTTGGTGGCTTCATTTCGTTCGTTCGTTTACAGCTGGTTGAGTGTTACGTCGGTTGGGTTGAGTTTCATTTGCGTTGAAACAGTTTTGGATTATTAGATTTATTGGCTTGATTGAAATATTTGTCATTCACGCAATTGGTTGGTATGAGTTCACGAGAATGATTATTGACGAATTTCAGATGTAATCAGTGACTGGCTGTGGCTGTATGGTTTATCTCACTTGTTGACAGTAGCTGTCACGTCGCAGATGTATGCATATTATTAGATAATTTAGTGTGATTCTATTTGGTGACGATCGCGATGTTAATGGTGTTTGATGGCCATGAATTTTGTATAGTTGTTTTGTGTGGTGGAAATGAAGTTTTGGTGGTTTGAAAAGAATTTCTCGAAGAAGTCATTCATCAAACAACAGCGACACATTTGTTTGAAATAGTCGGATTTGTTTGTTTGTGTTCGTTCGTTTTTATTGTAACAATATGAGAAGATGAGTGTTTTGTGTTGTGAAAAATGGATGGATATATTTTTTTGGGTTTTCTTCGGTTTGATTCTTTCGTTCGGTTGTTTGTTTCCGCGTTTTATTTTACTTAGTTTTATTTTGTTTTTGAGTGGTTACTTTTATATTATGTAATCATTCAGTTGAACTCTCTCCTTGGTCTTATTGTAACTATTATTATCATTATTATTTTCAATTTTGTTTTTATTATGAAAGCTGCTTATTATGTAATTTTATGTTCAAAAAATGCAATGAAATTTTGTAAATCTCTTTCTTAATTATCTTATTCGAACATTTTCATGTGTAACTTAAATGCTCATCAATTTACTTGTTTTATTGTTTGCTGATTATTGTCTTGTTTTGTTTTGTTTCTGATCTTGGAAATCGAATAATCAAAATTCAGTTTCGTTTAGCGACAGCGAAATCGTATGAGGAAATTTTTATAGTTTTGATGTTTAGCGTATTTGATATAAGCCAAATTAGGCTTGGATTAGGCTCGAAAGCGAATGCTTTACCAACCGAATGTTTTTTGATAGTGAACCATCGATGTTATGATGGTGATATAGTGGGAAGAATTCATTTCACTTCAGCTACATCAAATGATTTTAAAGAGATCTTTTCGAGTAACTGTGCACCGTGCTGGCCAGTCACTGATTTGTTCATAACGCTAGAGATATAATGCGTATGAGAATTGAGCATGAATTGATTGATTGATAGAGTTATTGTAGATTTTATCGTTGAATTGATATTGCGCATCAATGAATTTGCTTATGAGTAAATCATTTGCAATTATATTGGTGTATTGCGATTGAGATGTGGTGAGTGAATAATAATGTACATTGAAGACCGGTTAAGTGTTTCTTTTACTGGTATTGTTATTCATATTCGTTTGTCTTTTATTATACTGCTATCCTTTTATTCTTTTGAATCGTTTCAATTGGATTTCATCCGATGATTTGTAATTGCACTTTGCAGTTCACATTTAGAAGTGAGTGATTTTTGTCGTGGTCAAATTTACTTTTACTATTGCAATTACTAATGTTATTGTATCATGTTTAAGATCATTATTTTGTTTTCAATTGCAGTGTTATAATTTCTATCATTATTATATTTATTACGATTAATCATTGTCCTAAATGCAATTATTACGAATGTTAATAACTTTATTGCTATGATCGATGTGAGATAACTCGGTAGTTAATGATATTGTGTCATTAGCGTGAATAATACCGATATTATTATCGTATTAATAATATTGATATTGTTTTTTTATTATTACTTCTTATCACAACCAGTGTTGAGGTTCGTTCGGTCATTGTTGTTGTGGACTTTATCAGTTCGGTTGGAATTCATCTTGCGATCAACTCAGAAATTATTTTTATCATTATCATAATCGTTTTTTGCCATCTCGATTATGAAAATTGAATCGTTCTGATTCGGATAACAAGTTTTTAAGTTATCCGATATGCTAATATATATTATTTTTTGTTGCTATATTATTATTATCATTATAATTATTATTATATTATTATTCGTTGTTAAAATTTCTGATATGGATGATAATATAATATATATGTATTGTTTTGTGTTGCTATGATTTTATTTGATGCATTGTTAATAGACGTGTGATTGATATTATGTCACCTTTTTGATTCGAATTGCAAACGAAAAAACTTATTTTTTGCATTTTTGTTGCGAGTAAAAAAATTAAATTCAAATTGTAATTGAATGAATGATTTGGATTTTGAGTACGAAATGAATTCTTCAATGGACGTTTTCTTTAGTGATTATTTTTATTCGTGTTGATAATCGTTTATTCGGTTGATTGATTTCCGTTAACGTCATTATTTATATTATTATTATTCTCTTCATTATCGTTTTTATATTATAACATTTAGTTAAGATTGTTCGATTAAGTAAAATTTGTGCTCACATTCGTTGTGTTTTGCTGTTAGTAGAAGGGACGGCTGACTTTACGGAGGATGGATTGAATGAATGGTTTCGAGCCATTTTCAATTATTTTGACGATTTTTGCGGGCGAGTTGATTTCGCTTTTCTGTTTACTTATTTTTTTATGTGCTTTATTCTGTATCCGTATTCGTTTACCAAGTATTTGAATTCAGCGATTTTGCTCTTTCAATTTCCTTTCGTCTACTTTCACCTTCTGACAGACTGACGTCGGTCCATTTGCATTGACAGTGTAACAGAACACAAAATTACTTACAGTTATTCCGAATCTGGTGCTATCCTTTTGGTGATTCGGAATTTGGGCATTTGGAAAAAGTGATCGAAAAGCAATATTCGATTGATTCAGATTATCAGTTGCATGCGGTATAGCGCATTTTGTGTTATTATTGCGATTGCGTCGTCTGTCTTCGTCTCATTTTACTACGTCTTGGATTCTTCGCTGTGCTCGATCGGTTGGCGCTGTCTTATAGTCCATCATATTTCCAATTGGGGAATTCATCATCCATTCACCAAAATATTCGTTCACCATTGGTTGAATTCGTTAATATTTGATTTATTCAGTGCAGCCGTGGTGTTCTCTCATTTTTGCGCAATTATTAACAATCGTTTTGGAGTATTTCAGTCATTATCAGAAAAAATTTAGCGTGTGACATTGGTAGAATTTGAAAGGAGGAAAAGGAATTAATTGCTTTGTGCACTTCACTGAGCAATCTTGAAAAGTTTATCACAAGTTGATTGTTGAAACGTTTTTCGTTGATGACATTTCCTTCGGAAGTGAATTTCTTGTTGTGTTGGCTTGTGTTTGAACCACCTGCAGCATTATAATTGAAATTTTGGTTGTTTCTTATTTCCGAATGCCATTCATAATTGCTGTGTGTGCGATTGTTTGATAGTCGTCAACGAAGGAAACGAAACGTTTGTTTTGCGTTTGGTTTGCTCGTTGGTTGAAATGAACAAATACGATGATTAATATGTGGCGAGATGAAAAATCAAAATTGTTCTGAGTTATTATTCGGGAGGCAAGTGTTTCCAATTAAAATGAGGTAATATATTCGAGGAAAATATTTCGACAAATTGAAATTTTTAAACACTTCATTCTGGTGTTATACATGCTCACAGGCTGCATTTGCTAATTTTGATTCGTGTCATCAATCCTTTATTATTGATCTCGTTTTTTTTTGGCTCTGATATTCTCTTGGTGGTGTTCTATGCTCCCAAGAGTAAGCAATGGCATAATGAGGAATTTGTGTGCTGTGAGTGATTAGATGGAAATTGGATTGAGGAGGCATTTACACTCGATTCAGATAACGAACGAAGAAAAAGACTTGACATTGATTGGTGGAATCATGTGATAAAAAGCTGAATATTTCAAAGTTTGCTTCATTCCGATCGTACCGAACATTCTAATTTTTTAATTAGTACCAATTGCCGATGCAGGTTTTACGGACGTCATAAAATACGTCAACTGATTCTGATAGGAGATTGGCTGAGTGCTGATAAGTGCTGACACAGGAAAATTTTCTGGTGAACGCGATAATGAAGTGTAAACAGAATAGAAGAAAAGTTGTGCTTTCATCTTTTTTTTCGAATAGTGATGAATACGAAATTTCGAATGGTGATCTTCCGTCATTGCGTACCGCTTCGAAAAACATGAACAGATCGTTGCGGAATGCAGCAAGATATGTGCTCACACTGCCTCAGCTGGATTCGATTGAAGCCTCGAATAACTCACCGAAAGCTTCAAAACTAGTCAGCCAGAAGAAGATCAGTGATAATCATTGTTAAGAGCTGCGTTCCATCTGAGTGGTTGGTGGAAGAGAGCGCTTCGTAGACTGCATTTGCTGAATTGAATTATCGTGCCGTCGCAACCTAATAGAGTTACTGGATATACTGCATGAATAAAGTCTAAAAAATTCAACAGATGACTTATATTATCGCGAATGGAGAGAAATCTCGAAAAATTTAATTTTGCTGGGTATACTGTACATTTTCTGCCTGATACTTTTTGGTGTAATCTCACCATCAGTGTTGAATAATAGTTAATGCGATATTCCGTTTCCACGAAATTCTTTCTTATCTTGCATTCGTGTGCCACTAGTTTGCTGATTGTCTGCCATGAGTTTGGTATTTACTTCATTCGGTCTATCTTTGTAAACAAAAAATTCGCAAGAGTATGCATCCTGAATTAGCTATAATCGCGTGAATACTTTCTAATCTTACTTATGGGATGCATTCGCATTCTTTGCATAGTTTTCTAATTTTCCAACATATTTCTCTCATATGATCTATTGTTTTGCTGCGACTTTTGAGGATTATTTTGCACGAACAATGTGTTGTGATAATAATTTATTACACGGAATGTTAACGGCTTGAGAGGCGACAAAGCCTATGGATTGTGTGTTGATCCCGAATTCGTACGGAGTTGACTTAATCATGCAAGAGCTTGTCCTAGAACTAGCTCTTCAGTGAAGCGAACAAATTGCATCTGATGAGATGATGCCTATTCGTTGAGCAAATCAAGAAACGAGTGTTTTCTTTCGATTGTTAAAAATGTACTCTATTGAGTGTTCGCTGCTTTCCGCAATTTCGTTTTTGCATTAAATTGATTTGAGTGATGTGATTGTTGATGATGTTGTTTGTTTACTGATGAGCATCTTTTTTTAACGAACGAAAACATCATTAAGCTTAGTTGGCATATGGGTGCATTCATTCGGTTTGGTTTTGCAGTTAGATGCGCATGCATGTGCACAGCTAGCCTGCAACTTGCGAAGAGACTTGAAAGTACAAGTGGAATTGAATTATGTATAGACTGAGTTGCAAGCCGATAACTGGGCTGAGGCTAAGCGTTATGCTATTTGTTGACCTAAATCTTAGACTCCTTCACACATCTAATCGTAAGCTTCAAACGCATTTTTATCCACTAAAATCCAACCAATCAAGCGAATTTTCGACAGTTTTAAGGAATTTTAGTGATGTTGTATTTCAGTTTTGATACTGTTGTACAACGGCATTTCGTTCGAACGAATGTTTCTTGCTGTGTTCGTTCTTATCAAGTAACACATTCAATTGCGAATGTAAACAAAATACCGTTATGATTTTACCAAGCTGAAATACAACATTACCGGAATTTTACATTAGTAGTACATAGTGATATTTATCGTAGACGGTGGGTGTATCGTTGTGATGCAAGTTCTGAAGAGTTTCTTTGGGCAAATTCAGTGGTGAAATGGTGCATATGGTGATTTTGTGATGAATGATATTTATGACGAATAAGACGTATTGAAAGACGTTTCGTTTCGTTGGTTGGGTGATCGTTTAGTGAGATTCTGAAAACGCATACAGACAGCCACAAGGGAAATAATGCAAGCTAAAATTTTTACGTTTCTTGAACACATCGGATTCGTTTTCGTTCGATTTCATGTGCCTGAACAATTTCGTGTGTGTCATTTTATGCATTGTTGCTAAATTCTTGTTGAAACAGTTCAGAGAGTATACACTCGACTCTCAGCCATTCTCTTATCTCGTTGGTTTGTTTGTTTGTGTTTCATATCGTTCAGTTTTTTAATACGTTACTTGTTTTCGAGTAGTTACTTACTTGTATGTTGCATTTGTTGTGTCTTGTCTTGAAAGTAGAAGGATGAAATGGTATTGTTTTGGCGTAAATCCTGGAGATTAGAAAATTTGTTAAATTGTTACCTTCTGGTGTAATCTCAGTGTGGAATAGTAGTTAATGCGATATTCCGCGGTTTCACGAAATTCTTATTTTGCATTCGTGTGCCACTAGTTTGCTGATTGTCTGCAATGAGTTTGGTATTTACTTTATTTGGTTTACCTTTGTAAACAATTAATTTGCAGGAGTATGCATCCTGAATTAAGAGAAAGTAATGACAAAATTAGTTTTGAAATTGGCGCGTGTGTCGTATGAGTCCTTGTAAGATGCAATGACATCTAAATGTGACAGTGACTGTGCGTGCTTTGTGGTGTTGTTGTATAGTGTTTGGATGCATGCGTTATTATTTGTTTACTGCGCTGTTTACTTTTGCATTGATTGATTTGTTTATGTGATAGGATTGAGCAGGGCTTATCAAACTTATCAAAATACTCTGATAATAGCTCTCTTTAACAGTTATTAAACTGAGGCGAAAATGAGGTGAGTTGGTTTGACGCGAAAAAATTACATGAATTAAAGGGTATTCGAATAGAGTTGTTGTTGTCATAAGTGAAGACGACTGAATTGTGTGTACTTCGCTGTGCCAAACGCAATGTTATTTTTATGGCTTGTTGTTGAAAGTGAGGGATGAAATGGTATTAGAAATTGCGATTTGAAACAATCTCATAAGTGATTTTTTTTTGAAAACTCAACGAGACGTTGCATTCAGTTTTTTGATCTCGCGAGAATGATGCGAAAATTAGACGGGAATCAGCTGCAAATTATAGATTTATGGATGATATTGAATAGAGAGATTGATCATCAAATTTGATGAAATCAAAATTACTGATTGCTTTCGCGTATTTTTTAGATGTCTGCGTACGTATCACCCATAATTTGAAGTAAGATTTGCATGAAATTTGAACGCTTCTGCCTCTGTCTCTGTCTCGCGTATGTGCTCGTATAAATCTAATAATGATATGTAAATGAATGAATGATTATTGTGCGCAATTCGAGTTTGATGGTCGAGCGAGCGTACAGCAGCCAAATAATGAGTAGTCATGTGGCACAGAAATAATTTAATCAGTCTGATGGAATCGAACGAGTGGATAATGTGAATAAATGGATAAAATATGTGTATAAATGTATGTAATCAATGATGTTTGATTGTGTGATTGAATGTTACGTAATGAAGTTGAATGAGATTGAACAAGAATCGGGCTTTGGATTGATTGTCTGATGGGGTGAATAAAGAGTGCAACTATAAAATGGATGATGAATATGACCAACTGTGAATAGAGTAGTTAAGTAAATGAAGCGAAGAAGTGGAGCAGATTGAGTATGAAAGTTGTTGGAGGAGACTGGACTTGAGTGTAGCACAGAGGAAACAGGAAAAGCTTTCATTCAGCTCTCAGTTGGTAGCTAGCTGGATTTCATAGATCCATTATGCATATTCCTATCGTCATCTTCTAGTTGAAGAGTTAAAGGGTCGTCTGAGCGTACGCACATAGTCGGATCGTATAGATATTTGTTTTTGGATAATGTTTGTGCATAAGAACATTTTAAGTTGTTGAGTTCTAGAGTTTTAGAATGGTAGTAGTGTTATTGGATATTGTGTTAGATGTTATATGATACGTCATCTGTGTGAACGTATGGCAGATAATCAGTTAGGATGAAAAGTTGTTCGATTAAGATTAGGCGTTTAGCGTGATTTTAGAGAAGCTCTGTGGCAGACAAACGGACATTAGATAAAAGTTACGGCACAAGAAGTAATACAACAGCGAGCATTTGAAATAGTTTATCGTTTGTGTATAATTTGTTGATGAAGATGGGAAGAAAGTTGACGAGAAGGAGGTAATGTGATGCTGATAATGCGATGATAACAGTGATGAGAGTTATTTGATTAGAGAAGTGCAGTGAGTTGAGTTTTGACTAGTTGATTTACTTGATTCGATAAATGAAGAAATTAGTTGTTGGTTGAAGCATCATTTGATTTAGAAAAATCACTGGTGAAGTTGGTGTTTTGTTGTGTGTCTCTCTCTGGTTGGTTGCGTTCGGTTTCATCCGAGTCGTTATTGTTTGTTATTGGTTAGCTTAAACTCAAACTTGAACTAGCTGTGCATACGACAGAAAGAGATGATAGGATGATGCTGAGAGTGAAGTTCGAGTTCTGCTTGAAACACGTGAGCTAGGTGGCGAATATGTTTGAGACAGTGGTGTGAACAGCCAATAAGAAGAGATTAAAGCAGCAGTTAGAAGAGAGGATGTTTAGAGATTAGCGTGAGATTAGTCCCGTGAGATTAGCTGATATGATAGATCGATGGTAATGTGAAGTTGCTGGAACGATAAGTAATGAGAAGGAATCCGTCTTGTTTCATTTCGTTTACTTCGCATCCGATCTGTTCGTTTCTTGAAGTTGCCATTATTCAACGAGTTAGTTATCTAGACAGATATAAATGCTTCCATCCTCAATGGGAATCTCGACAAATATTTCGTCTTCGTTTGTTTATTGTCCTTATTTTTGTTACTTTTAGTGGAAGCAATTTCTTGATTTTGAAAAGTTATTCCTGATTACTTCCTATTACTCATTGCCAGATGTTTTTGATGAATAGATATTGGAGAGTAAGCTATATAAGTCATTGATTTGATTCTTTTCAACAAGGATTATTATTATTATTCCGAATACAAGCAATCGGTATTTTTCATAATGATTTTATTTTTATGACGATTTTATTTCCAGTAATTATTCGTAATTGTTTTTTGAAGTCTTCCCATGTTTAATTTCAATTCACTTGTGATCGAATGGCTTCCGTACGTGATTTTATTCTCTTTGTGATCGAATTTTTTCATCGAGTGTGATTCGTTTCACTGCTGTATTATCTTGTTTCTCACGTTTATGCTTTATGCTTTGAAATGTTGAGCAGTTGATCGTAGTAGATGTTCATCGAGAACATATCCTGTCGGTTGGGTGGATCGCGTGTTTAGTGTGCCGTCATTTAATGATTTTGAAACGTTGTATTGGATGGTTCGATGTGGACGAAACATTTTTTACCATCGTCATCATTTTGATTACAAAGTTGCGATTAATATTCAATTGAAGAATTTGTTAGTTATTCATTATTCAGGTATTTATTTATTATTCATAGTGATTAAGTTTGATAATAATATTAGACACTAACAGATGATTATCGTTATTTTTTAACTTATAATTTTTTCGTTTATTTCATCATCTTTGTTATTTGTGTTAGTCATACGTTGTAAATACATTTTGTTGATTAGGCTGGAATTATCAGTGATAAGGCGGAAAAGGGTTTTTAATCGTTCCATAGCATTATTGCTTACGTCAGTTGTCTGTAGTTAATTACTATTTTAAAATTATCAGTGGTTTTTAGTGATTAGATGAGAATTTTGTGTGATATAACTTCATATTGTTGGTTATTGTTGTCGTATTAGTGGCTTGACTTGAAGATGCTTACTGTTAAAAATTGCGGAACTTTGATAGTTATCATTAAGTTTGATTTATTCATGTCATTTTTAAAAGGTGATTCTCTTATTTTTATTGATAATCTGAATGAGTCATTTGATAATTTTAACTCTATCAACATGTTTTGATCTTTGTTTATGATGATTGCTCATCACTGATTAGCATCGTTAAGTGAGGTGATTAAGATTAAGATTTGTCATTGTTTAAAAATTCATTAAAGTTGGTGGTTGGTTGGTTGGTTGGTTGAAGCTTTTGTTGGAGAGTATCTTGAGTTAAGTGCATCTAGTGTAAGCGAACAAAACGAGGCCTCATTCTGACAGTGGGCAATCCATTTTTTGATTTGTGTAAAGAGTAATTGTAAATTTTTACTTATTGTTAGAATTTCAGTTGAAATGCTTACGTGCCGTCCTTCATGCCATCGAGCGAAAAAAACAAACGAAATAACAAAGAACAGATCTGTGAACTCGTCGTGTATAGTAGGCAGCATCTGTTTGAGTATGTAGATTGGTGAGGTGATGTAAAAGTTTGCGTTTAAGTTTGTTTGGCTCTGAACCATTAGCAGAGGTAAGCAGCAGATGAAACTGGATTTTTCGATAGCGATTATATACGGCTGATTGATCAGTTCATGTGGATTTATGTATGCGTTGTGTGTGTGCATTCAAAGATATTAGTATTAGTACAGAGTATGTTATATTTGATGTGCACGTACTTATTTTGAAAAATACGAACAAAATGAGAAATTGTTTTGTTGAAATGCTGGATTTATATGAATAGAGACAGAATAATCGGTCTCTATTGTGAATTTTCAAACATGTACATATTTACTTAATTGAGCATATGTTAGCGAGCGATATGATGAATTTGCGATCGTTTCGATTGAATATTACATGTTTTCATCGCTTTCATTTATGTATTCCTCTGAATCGCTTCTCACCGTTTTTAAACGTTGTTTTTTTGGTTTTGTTCGATTGCTTGATTGGAGTTGGTTCGTTTAGTTAGTGATTAATTTAGATTGATATTATGCATTCATTTAGAAGCGAAATCTGATTTGTTATAGATACAAACGCTTGTAAGTATGATGTATCAAGTTGATGAAAGAAATCAAACTTAAGAATTTGATTTTTTACGTTTGGAATTTTTAAACAAAATAACGAGCGGTGATGTGTTGGTGATTGGTTTAATTGGTATTTGAATTTCGTTTTTTTATTGTTGTTTGTTCCTTTTTCCTCTGATTTTCAGCTTCTTTCCTTTAATTTTTCATTTGACTTCTCTCACATCACTTGTTGTGAATGTTCATTTCATTCGATATTTATCACTCGCATTTTCTTATAGGCTTATTTTTTCCGATGTTTTTTATAGATTCACTTTGAAGTGATGATTTTTCAATTCCGAATCAACTGTTTGGAATTGGTGTGTTCTTTAAAGTGAGTGGAATTTCGTGTGAAGGTAGCTATTGATGTTTATGATGGGTTGTTATGGGCATTGCGAATTTATAGGTTTGATG